>JAHHZJ010001397.1:0-39943 GCA_021437245.1 Aegilops speltoides
AATTCCCTTACCCGTTATGTCTTTCACATACGCTCCGTGGCTCTGGTAAAACCATCTTGGCGGCTTGCGAGATCTGGCGTCCCTAGCGTTAAGGCATCCAATGCCTCGGGGAAAAGCACGCTTCACGAAAATCTTGTCTGGCGCCTATGGTTCATGGCGCTCTCCACCTCGGGCCAGCAGTCATCTGGGGTGTCCTCCATTGGAGAAGGATCGGCCCGCGTCTTGCGCCTGCCTCCCCCTCCGTGGCAGGCTTTGGGCACGTGCGTGTGGTTGGATCGGCAACCTGCGCCCATGATCCGTGGCCTTTTCTCCTACAAAGATCATTGAGCACTTAGGCGTTTCCTAGGGCGATAACTCTGAAAATTCAAATCTGAGCTATACCTTTGCGGCGGCGTTTACTGCATCGCACCATATCCTTTTCCTTTCTTTGGTCCAAAGCTGACCTCTGTTGGTCAGCCGCGCGAGCTCGACTTCTACTGCGTAAAGGTTCTTCCTACAAAATACCATCATTAGCGAAGGTTAGAAATGGGCGGGGAAGAGATAATGGTGTCCGGACTTGATCGCGGTCACACAGGAAGCGGACACAGTCACGGGGTAATCCACGTAAAAGCGACCAAAGCATTATCTATCTTGAGCTGGTAGAAACACCCGTCGATCAGCTCCACCTCGATGTCCGGGTCCTCTTGGAGGCGGATCAAGATCTTCTGGATCCTCGGGTTGCGGGCGGGACTCACCATGTCCTCCACGGTCGGCGTAGATCCTGCGCCAGAAGACATAATGTAAGCTTAAACTTCAAAAGCATGGGTTGAGCCCTTAAAGGTGTTCCTTACCCATCCTCTAGGGTTGATCATGGAAAACCCATTCAAAGGTTCGATTGAAGAAGTCCTCCTTCTCCCCTTATGCAGGTGGGCAGGATCTCACGGATCCTCGGTGAATCCGGCCCTTTGTGGCCATGACGGGTGGCATCGTCTTCCCGTTGAAATCCCACATGGGGTGGCCTCTGTGTTACAGTTTGTACCCCCGCTTGATGCATGTCGCCATGACTCGATCATGGTCAAGCGGAATGGGCCATTAATCTTATTACGGCCCATCAAGTAATGGGCGCTCTTGTCTTCCTCAATCGAGGCTCCGTGGGCGCCGGTGGCGTTTCTTCAAAGGCGCACACTAAACTCAGGAGGCGATCGGGCCAGGTCCCGCGAGGGCGTCTCTATATAAAACCACTCGAAGGCCGATCTTGGACGCCTTCTTAGGAGCGCCGGATGGGTATCCGGTCCGGCAATCGCCATATTTGGTGCCGCCCACTTGATATATAGACCCTCGTGAGAGCGAAGTGCAATGTGAACAACCTCTTCCACAATGCAAAATGGGGCTCAATGCCGGGGAATAGCTCACAAAGAGCTCGTAGCCCGCGATATGGGACGAGGCGGGCGTGAGGTGGTGGGCTGGAGTCAGTAGAACTCAGGGAGCCCGGAGGAGCGGATGTATTGGGAATCCGAGTCCCTTACGGATAGGGGCCAGAAGCATACTCGCTCCCCCTTATTGGGGCTTGGGGTATCCTCACTTGCCTCCCACCTTGATAAGTAACCAGTCCGGCCGGACTAGGACCATGAAGGCGGAGGAGAAATCCCCCGTTTGGAGCTTCACTAGCTCATTGTCTTGAGCAGGCACCTCCTCCAATTCCGGCGGTGGGGTGGGAGTGCGTGAAGAAGAGCGCGTCGATGATCCATGATGGAATGGATTTTTAGGTCAAAAGCGCTTGATGGAGTATTCGCGGGGAGGAATACGGTATGGTTTGGATCTAGATTCTTGCCTCTTTTGTAGGCGGACGACTTCGCACAACTAGGGGTGAAACATAAAAGACACCACGGCTTTTTAGCGTTACGTGCGATGCAAAGCCGAAGAACGATATTCAAGATGAAGCGGGACATTGTTGAGATACATGGAATTTGAAGGAGAACCCGCCTTGCAGCGCCGAAGACTATCGTCTGTTGGACTTATCGTCATTGAAGCACTGGTTAGGGAGCTCTTGAGGAGTCTGGACTAGGGGTGTCTGGACAGCCGGACTATCATTATCGTCGGACTCCAAGACTACGAAGATACAAGATTGAAGACTCGGCCCGTGTCCGGATGGGACTTTCCTTGGCGTGGAAGGCAAGCTTGAGCGTCTGGATATGTATATCTCCTACCATTGTAACCGACTCTGTGTAACCCTAGCCCTCTCCGGTGTCTATATAAGCCGGAGGGCTTTAATCTATAGAGACGACATACATTACAACAATCATACCATAGGCTAGCTTCTAGGGTTTAGCCTCCTTGATCTCGTGGTAGATCCACTCTTGTACTACCCATATCATCAATATTAATCAAGCGGGCGTGGGTTTTACCTCCATCGAGAGGGGCGAACACAGGTAAAAACATCGTGTCCCTCGTCTCCTGTTACCATCCGCCTAGATGCGAGTCAGGGACCCCCTACGAGATCCGCGGTTTTGACACCGACACCTACCACAAGATTCTTGATTTCTAGCCTTCCCCAATTTGCTTTCCACTCAAATCATCTTTCCACCATATCCAAATGTGAGAGGGAGTTGAATCTTGGGAGACTATCATTGAAGCACAAGAGCAAGGGTTCATCATCAACACAACATCTATTACCTTTTGGAGGTGGCGTCTCCTAGATTGGTTAGGTGTCGGCTTGGGAGCCTCAGAGCAAGATTGTGGAGTTGAGCCAAGAAGTTTGTAAGAGGCAAGGAGATCGGCTACTTAGGAGAGATCTACCGGAGTTAGGCAAGTCATTAGTGGGTGATGGCCATGGTGGGATAGACAAGGTTGCTTCTTCGTGGACCCTTCATGGGTGGAGCCCCCCGTGGACTCGCACAACCGTTACCCATTGTGGGTTGAATTCCGCATCAACGTGGATGTACGATTGTACCACCTATCGGAACCATGCCAAAAATCTCCGTGTCTCCATTGCGTTTTCACACTCCAATCCCATCCCCTTACTTTCTTGCAATTAGCATGCTTTACTCTTTCAGCTGCTCATACTCTTGTCATGCTTTCTTGAAATGTATTGTGAATGCTTAAACTTGTGCTAAAACTCCACCTCAACTTGAAGAACTTAAAAATTTCCACTTTTACTTTTTGAGGGTCTAATCACCCCCCTCTAGACCCCTCTTCTTGATCCTTTCACTGTGTCACAAGAGGATCAAGAAAAACTACTACACTGCCCTTTTGATACCTTTGCTTATAGGCGTATGCCTTTTGGTTTATGCAATGCACCTGCTACTTTTCAAAGATGTATGACTACTATATTCTCTGACTTTTGTGAAAAGATTGTTGAGGTTTTCATGGATGATTTCTCCGTTTACATAACTTCTTTTGATGATTGCTTAAGCAACCTTGATCGAGTTTTGCACAGATGTGAAGAAACTAATCTTGTCTTGAATTGGGAGAAGTGCCACTTTATGGTTAATGAATGTATTGTCTTGGGCATAAAATCTTCGAAAGAGATATTGAAGTGGATAGAGCTAAAGTTGATGCTATTGAAAAAATTATGTGTCCTAAAGATATCAAAGGTATAAGAAGTTTCCTTGGTCATCCTGGTTTCTATAGGAGATTTATTAAAGAATTCCCTAAAATTTCTAGGCCTCTCACTAATATTTTGCAAAAGACATTCCGTTTGTTTTTATGATGATTGTCTAGAAGCATTTGAAATTCTTAATAAAGCCTTAATTTACACCTATTGTTCAACGGTGATTGGAGCGTACCCTTTGAAATTATGTGTGATGCTAATGATTATCTTTGTTGGTTCTATTGTAGGACAAAGAGTTGATAAGAAATTAAATGTTATCTGTTATGCTAGTAAAACTCTGAGCGATTGCTCAAAGAAATTATGCTACTAGTGAAAAGGAATTTTTAGCGGTTGTGTTTGCTTGTGATAAGTTCAGATCTTATATTATCGATCCCAAGGTAGCTGTTCTGTGATCATCTTGCTATTAAATATCTAATGGAAAAGAAAGATGCTAAACCTAGACTTATTAGATGGGTTCTTACTTACAAGAATTTGATTTACATATTATTGATAGAAAGGGTGAGAACCCGTGCGGATAACTTGTCTAGGTTAGAAAATGTTCTTGATGACCCTACCTATTTATGATAACTTTCACGATGAACTATTAGCTATCATAAATACTTCTCGTAGTACTCCATGCGATCTGATTATTCTAATTATATTGTTGCTAAATTTATACCACCTAGTTTCACATACCGGCAAAAGAAAAGGTTTTCTATGATTTAAGACATTACTTTTGGGATGACCCACACATTTATAAAGATGGAGTAGATGGTGTTATTAGATATTGTGTACACGAGCATGAGCGAGGAACAGGACCTCATAAGTTTCACTCCGAGGCCTATGGAGGACACCATCTTTGGAGATAGAAGCGCACACAAGGTATTACAATCTGGTTTTATTGGCTTACTCTTTTCAAAGATGCTCGTAGGTTTGTCTTATCTTGTGATGGATGTCAAAGAATTGGTGATATTAGTAGGCGTCGGAAATGCCTATGAATTATTCACTTGTTATTGAACCATTTGATGTTTGGGGATTTGATTATATGGGACCTTTTCCATCCTCAATGGGTATACACATATTTTAGTTGTTGTTGATTCGTTACTAAGTGGGTAGAAGCTATTCCAACTAGTAGTGTTGATCATAACACTTCTATTAAAATGCTTAAAGAAGTTATTTTCCTGAGATTTGAAGTCCCTAGATTATTGATTCTTGATGGTGGTTCACATTTTATTCATGGTGCTTTAGTAAATTGCTTGCTAAGTATGATGATAACCATAGAATTGCATCACCTTATCATCCTTAGTCTAGTGGTCAAGTAGAATTGAGTAATCGAGAAATTAAATTGATCTTGCAAAAGACTGTTAATAGATCTAGAAAGAATTGGTCTAAGAAACTTGATGATGCATTATGGGCTTGTGGAACTACATATAAAAACCCTATGGGTATGTCTCCATATAAAATGGTTTATGGAAAAGCATGTCACTTACTGAGGGAGTCCGGGATTAAGGGGTCGTCGGACAGCCGGACTATATACTTTAGGCGGATTTGTTGGACTATGAAGATACAAGATTGAAGACTTTGTCCGTGTCCGGATGGGACTCTCCTTTGCGTGGAAGGCAAGGTTGGCAATTTGGATATGTAGATCTCCTTCTCTGTAACCGACTCTTTGTAACCCTAGCCCCCCTCGGTGTCTATATGAGCCAGGAGGGTTTAGTCTAATAGGACAAGAACAATCATAATCATAGGCTAGCTTCTGGGGTTTAGCCTCTCACGATCTCGTGGTACAACTCTTGTAACACTCATATCATCAAGATCAATCAAGCAAGAAGTAGGGTATTACCTCCATCGAGAGGGCCGAACACGGATAAACATCGTGTCCCCGCCTCCGTTACCATTAGTCTTAGGCCTTGCAGTTCGAGACCCCCTACCCGAGATCTGCGGTTTGACACCAACATTGGTGCTTTCATTGAGAGTTCCACTGTGCGTCGCGATAAGGTTGTTGGGAACATAGTAATTTCAAAAAAAATCCTCGCACATGCAAGATCATGGTGATGCATAGCAGAGAGGAAGAGTGTTGTCCACGTACCCTTGTAGACCCGGCGAGCGTTAACAACACGGTTGATGTAGTCGTACATCTTCACGATCCGATCGGTCAAGTGCGAGCATACGGCACCTCGAGTTGCAGCACCGTTCAGCTCGATGGCGTCCCTTGTCGGTGTCAAAACCGGCGGATCACGGGTAGGGGGTCCCGAACTGTGCGTCTAGGCGGATGGTAACAGGAGACAAGGGACACGATGTTTTACCTAGGTTCGGGCCCTCTTGATGGAGGTAAAACCCTACGGGTGCTTGATTAATATTGATGATATGGGTAGTACAAGAGTGGATCTACCACGAGATCAGGAGGCTAAACCCTAGAAGCTAGCCTATGGTATGATTGTTGTAATGTATGTTATGTCCTACGGACTAAAGCCCTCTGGTTTATATAGACACGGAGAGGGCTAGGGTTACAGAGTCGGTTACAATGGTAGGAGATCTACATATCCGTATCGCCAAGCTTGCCTTCCATGCCAAGAAAGTCCCATCCGGACACGGGACGAGTCTTCAATCTTGTATCTTCGTGTGGAGTCCGTGGACGATGATAGTCCACTGTCCGGACACCCCTAGTCGAGGACTCCTCGGTAGCCCTGAACCAGGCTTCAATGGCGATAAGTCCGGTAGCGCATAATGTTCGGCATTGCAAGGTGGGTTCCTTCTTTGAATAATCCGAGAAGATCATGAACACGGGATAGTGTCGGCTCGCAAAATAAATTCCACATTCCACCGTAGAGAATAAAATGTACACAAGCTCAATCTGCGGCGTATTTTGCGGCATGACACACCACTTCTGAAGCCTTTACTTGAATCGTTTTTATTATACCACCTCGTACGTTTAGCGGCGGTTTCCTTGTACGTCTTGTCGAGCGGTCGTGTTCCCCTTATTCGGGATTCTCATCAATACGGACGTGGGTAACCCAACGCGCCATTGATGGTGGCGCAGGAGATAGCGAGTTTTACCGGGCTGGTGGGGGCGCATAGTCTTAGCCGCCTATATATAAGGGATAAGGATTCACCTTTTCACCGCCTTCTTCCTCCTTTGCTTATCTACCTCCGCACTCAAGCTCCAGCGCCCAAGCTCGCGCATCTCGTCTCAACCTTCTCCGAGCCATGTCCGGAGGGAGGCAAATGGTTGGCTTCCACCGTTAAGGAGGAGCATATCACAAAACTGCTGGCGCGGATACCTTTCGGCGACATCGCGCCCGGCTGCCGACGAGGGCAGCTCATCCCTACTCCGGGCCCCATGAGAGGTCGTTTTCCTTCCCACTTCCTCTGCGGACTAGGCTTTCCACTTCACCCCTTTGTCAGGGGCTCATGTTCTACTACGGCTGGATTTCCACGATCTGGCGCCGAACTTCATCCTCAACATCTCGGCGTTGATAAATGGTATGCGAAGCCCTCCTCTGCATCCGGCCCCACTTGACATGTGACTCAAGACCTTCAACGTCATGCGAAGGTAGTGAAGGAACGCGGTAGTCTTGGGCGCCATGTTGACAAGATGCCCGCGTCCTCTGGTTGAAGGGCCCGTGGACTCCGTCAAGGGTGCAATCGGGGTGGTTCTACATCACCGAGCAGCGCGACCCTCTGACGGTGGCCCCGAGTTTAGATCTGGTATCCTACAGCTCACCTCTGGAAAGAAGGGCTTCTTGTGGGGTAATCCGAAAAGGTGGCGGGACTCGAGCACGTATCCGAAGCTGGTGAACAAGAAGCTCGGGCTTGTCGGCGTGGTCCAAGTTATGCTCGTCGCGGATTCTCCCATGCCAAGCGGGCATTCAATCTGTGGGAGTTCGATCCGGAACAGCACGAGGCGCTGGCGGGCTCTTGACCTGACGTCTGAAAGGCGCTGGAGGTGCTGTTTAAGGTGCAAGCCCCCTCATCAGTGATAGAAGATCGCGGATTTCACTCGCGACATCCGGTGTGAGGTAAGTGATTCTACCCCTTCTGGGACACTTATTGTAAATAGATTGATTCTAAGAGGTTTCAATCTCCCTTTTCCTTTGGAGGAATGGATGAAGAAGGCCGAGCAGCTCATCTGCCCGGCTCCCATGCCGAAGACCAAGTGGATGCCGTCTAAGCGGGCTGCTGGTTCCGGCACCGCATGTGGTCTTGGGAGAGAAAACAAGAAAGGTGGCCACGGGCACTCGAAAGAGTTCTCATTATCGAGCGTCCAACGGCGGCGGACTCCTCCCGAAGGCGAGGAGGAAAGACTCTCTCCGGAGGAGAGGAAGAGAAGGCTTCCCAGGGGAGGCCTAAGGGTCAGGGGAGAACTATTCCCGGACAGCTCTGCCAACACCGGCGTTGGCGGCGAGTGGCCTTCAAGGGCGAGCCCCGGCGAGATCGTAAGTATCCGGATCCACGAATGGTATGCAATTTCTTTTGTGTCACATAGTGTCCTACTAATGCCGCATATTGCCCATGATCCGGCGATGATGATCTCCCGCTTCATCGGCGGGTCGTTAGCCCCGTCGGATGTGGATTCCTTCCATTGCCTCCACCCCTGCGCCTATGAGGGGCCGCCCGGTGGGATCGAAAGGACCCATCGGGAGGAGGCTCGGGCGCCGCATAAAGGCAACCTCCGGACTTTGTGCGGACTCTGGCCGGAACTGCGGTGGTTCGAGTCCGTGAGCGGCCCTCGAAAGAAGGGCAAGACCGTGACACCAGTGACCTCCGTCAAGCGGGCGCGGACAACTTCTTTGGGCGCTCAAAGCGCTTCCATCAAGGAAGAACACCGCTTATTATGAGTCGCGGTGATTCAAGTTTAGCTCGCCAAGGCGGGCTGACCAAAGCTTGCGGTAGCCTTCTAACGAGCTTTGAGGTAAGTTAAAATTATGTAATGTAATACCGCATAGGCAGTAGCCCACGATGCTCGGTTCGGTGTTGGAAAGAAAAGCGGTGAGGATCTAAAAGATATTCATGAGTTGCTAATAAATTATGTCAATATGGGTTTTGCAGGCTGTCTGCTGACCTCTGCCCCTTGCTGCGGAGGTTGGTGCATTAAAGCAAGATCTCGGCGGTCGGGCGAGCTCGGCCATGCCAGAGAGGCAGCTCGAGGACAAAGAAGGTGAGTAGCACCACTTGAATTTTACCTTCTGAGAAAAGGATTTTGAGTGCAATAAAATTAACAAGGATAATATAGGTGCTGCGGGGCCACAAGCGAGGTGGCAGCCACGAAGGAGGCTGTGTCACGTGACGAGCAGATCTTGCATGAGCAACTGACGAGCGAAGCGGGGAGGCACTGGTGGCGGCGGTCACGGCAGAGCTCCGAGCTCTCATGGAGAAGTATGAGAGCTTGGGCGTGACTCAAGACTTCGAGTCGAGCTCGCCTCGGCTCTCGAAAGTGCCAAATCCGCCAAGGCCGAGGCCGTAAGGCCCTTCGGAGGTTGAAGATGTGAGGAAGATAGCGGCGGGTAAGGCATTTTTCATGCAAAGCAAGCATGTTAAAGTAAACTACGACACTTACCGCGTTGAGACTCTCGAGGCGTTTGCGGATCTGCGCGCGGTGTATCCGATCTGCCGCATTCTACCATGGCGAGAGAGGAGCTCAGCGGAGAAGGTCTTACGGTCTCGATCTGTGAGGCGGCCATCGTGCCCCCAAGCGACCAGTGAAGCGGTGGTCGAACTCCTAAAGGTGGTGAGGAGGCCATGGAGGGCCTTATAGTCCGGTGTGGCCCGGACGAGGCCATGCACAGGAGCTACTTGACCTCGTGTGGCGGCTTGTGGATCGTGCCCTGGGTGGATGTCATCAAAGCGCTCGCTTTGTATTGAAGGTGCTCGTCGGTAGCTTGCCAGCGCAAAGGTGCTGTAGGGGCAGGCTGGATCGGAGAGGCTTCTTCTTGACCCGCCGCCCGGTAGTCAAGGAGTATCGTCGCCGAAATGTACTATAAGACTGTCTGAAGGGTGCCATAATGTGCGGATGAGTGCCCAGAGATGTAATTATTGAGTGAAACTTGCTATGTATTATCTGTCGCTGAAAACTTTGTTCATATCGCTCATAGCGCTTATTTAATTTAAAATATTACCATACATGTGGCTGTTTATGAAATCGAGAGATGGCAAGTCGTTGGCTTCAACCCCCAAGCCACAGTGATGGGGTGTTCGGGATAGACTTGAGCACTCTTGTTCCCATTTTGGGTCCATCTAGGGCGCTCAACACAGCGAACAAAGGCAACCGGACTTATAATGCTTGAACACTCTCACTTAGCCATAGAATTCTATAATTTTAAATTTAGTGAAGCCCTAGTATTCGGAAGACCGAATTTGGGGCGCTATCCCATATAAATCGGACATTATCCGAACTTAGCTCGTGGCGGCATGAGTCTTTAGGGACCCGAAAAGACCTCTCGAGCAGCGACCAGATCTCTCGCCTTATCATGCGGTCAGTTTTAGCTTTCTCCTTTGGCGCTCGCCCAGCTCAGCCCAGGCGCAATCGCGATGGTTCTCCCGGTGCCACCTTAGCCGATAGAGCGGGCGTAAGGCGCCAAAAGCGTGGGGCAGGCAAGCCCAACTATTGACCCAAGACATGATTGGAGCCGATTCATATAATGCTATAAGTTAGGGTGCCGCACTTGTGAAAGTGTTAGGACTTATCACACCATAATCTGCGGGGAACATAAGCCCTGGTGTATTGGCCGTACCAATAATATCTGGTGCGAGATGTCATTAATGAACATATGTGTAAATTAATGCAATAACGGCAAAAATGCTGCATTATTTATTTAAAGAATTCTGCTATGAGTGCGGAATGATACAAATAGTCACGATAAGCAAGGGATTGGACTAATCAAGCGTGTCCCCCTCGGGGATGGGCTGCTTGGTGGTGGATATAATCAAATTTAATGCTCGTAATGGAGACCACACAGTGTTTATCGTGATCTTGTTTCTTCCTGGCTGTTGCATCGTGAATTGGCGGGTTCACCGCCGGACAGAACCTCAGTGAGCAGTCTGTGTCCATAAAGAAAGAAAAAATAACAAAAGGGTGACACACTTGTGAGCCCTGGTGTGGTCGAGCCGCACTCTGGAGTCTGTTGTGGTCGTGCCCTTCCCTAGGCCCATGGTATCTCGAGGCGTAATGATGTGCAGCGGGGGTTGGTCTTACAATTATGCAAGGGCTGGGGTTAGGGCCGCATTACTCTGGCGATGCTCGGAACATGCGGGTGGTCTTGGTTGATGTTGCTTGAGCGCATTTGGCGTGTCCGGCCGTTTAGCGGCGGACTCGAATATCTGTAAAGGCTGCTCTGTGCTACGCGAGGCTGCTTGTGTGTTCCTCCGTTCGGAGGGCGTTCCATATTTCCATTGACCGTGATGACTCGCGAGACTGGCATCTTGAGCTTGAGGTATGCGTAATGCGGTATTGCGTTGAACTTTGCAAGCGCGGTTCGTCCAAAGCGAGCGTGATAGCGCTGCGAAATGGGACTATGTCGAAGATTAACTTCTCGCTCGGAAATTGTCAGGGATCGAAGACCACTTCGGTGTGGTGAGCCTATACAATTAGCCTCAACACCTGGTATGGCGCCTTTGAAAGTCGTCTTTGTAGGTTTAATCCTTGAGGGTCTATGCCCATCTTGCGCCTTTGTATCACAGTAAAGCGAGTTCGAGCTCTGCCGCCGTCCATCGGGACTCTCGTGAGTGAAATCCGCCGACAATTGGGTCTAAAACCAATGCGGCGAATCCGCCATGGCGGAGTGGTGGGATGATCTCTTGATCGAAAGTGATGGGACAAGAGGACCATGGATTGAACTTAGGCGTGGCTCCATCGCATATCGTCCCTTAGTGCGCTTCGCTCCCTCTTGGGTATATGGGTTGCATATATCATGTTCAGCGTCCGCACTTGTGGGAAACCCTACATCCTCTATTGTTCGTGGTCGGGTCTCTTCATAAATCGTCATTTGTGCAGCCCTTGTCATTGTTTTGACAATTAACTTGCTGCTTGAACACCCAACAATCTCTGTTGGTGTGATTAGCTAACTTTTCGAAGTGCCATGTATCGGCATAAGCGGTCGAGTATTCGGTCCAAATTGGGCCGGACCGGAGTGGTTCTTTTGAATGGCTTCTTCCGTGACCGGGTTTAGAGCCTCGAATCCGGCGTTGACTGCCGTATCCTCCTTGTCGTCACCGTTAATGCGGCGTTTATTTTTACTTCGGATGCGACCTGCCATTGTCGTCCTTGGTATCCGGACTGCGAAATTTTCTTGAGGTTGTTCTTTGCGAGCTAGCGACTATCCTCTCCCGCCTGAAGCGGGTCATTAATGATGTGAGGGCTGCCATGGATTTCGACTTTTCTGTCCTAGGTGCGGGCTAGCCACTCGTCGCGGATGTTATGCTTGAAGGCTGCGAGGGCCTCTGCATCCAGACGATCGGCGATTTGATTTTTCTTTGTAAAGAACCGTGTCGAATTATGCGGCGATTAAATCGGCTGTTGAATTATGTGGCTTAGGTCATGGCGTCGGTGGTGCTTTATATGTGCCATGGAAGTTGTCGAGGAATCGGCTTCGGTCTTAACACCCAATTGACTCGGCGGGCAAGGCTGTTAAGCCAATGCCGAGCTGGTCGCTAAGCTTGAGTGGAAGATACTTGATGGCGTGGAAATTAAGTGCGGCGGGCCATATGGATGTGAAGGAGATAATCTTGATCCAAACGCGAAGTCTGTTGTGCCATCGTAGGATTCAATGTTCTGGTTTAAACCCTTGAGGTTTGATGATCCATTACTTCGTCGGTGAAGCATAAGCGGGTGTCGGCACCTCTATATTGAGCAATATCACGGCGTAGCTCGAGGCGTTTTACGCTATGTTGACCCGGCGGAGTTATTATGTCTGGCGGCGGTATTAAATGCGTGGGTGGTGTAGGGCATACGTGATCCATAGATGGATCTGGATTGCCTTGCTTTGTCCTCAATATATCTCGCAAATGCAGCGCGTTCCCTCTTGGCCCGTACTTTTGGAGGCGATGCGAGTGCGGTCTTGGTGGAGGCCTAGATGCCTCTCTGTCTCGGCCCACGAGGTGGTCGTTCGGCCGTGTGTCTTGTTTGGCGATGAAGGTATGTATGTTTCCTCCTCTAATCGGAGAGCAACTTGCATCTTGGGTAGCTTTGGAGGCGTTGAGTTCATACTCTTGACGCGAGGACCTCGGTCCATCGAGCGGCCAGAGTCTGATCAGCTTGAAGCTGCTGCTGCTTTTTCTTTAGGCTATTTGCCGTGGCGATAAGCCTGCGTTTAAACGCTCTTGTTCGGCCAGGATCCTCGGGCATGGCGAATTCGTGCGTCATTGAGGCTTGCCTCGTCTTGGAGGAGGTGTATAATTATCATCCTCGACCTCTTAAGTCTACCGCTCTCGTGAGGGCTTGCTTACGCATTCTCCTGCGCTGAATCTTCTTTGGAGGGATTATCTTGACACTCTACGGGGTATTATTATCTCCTGTGCAGAATCTCCATTCTTGTTGTGGCGGGATTTAAATGGCTTGCGTTGACGTCGGCGCTTGGGCTGTTCTTTGAGGAATCTGCCTCCATTTGCTTCTTCGCCGTCCCCCTCTTTTGGGGTGTCCACCATGTATATGTCATATGCGGTGGTCTTCAATGCCACTGTGGCGCTGGTTCTTGTTCGTCTCGGCATCGTCGTCCATACCGTCGATGTCCTCGAATCGTAGTCTAACATGTCTATTAGATCGTCGATAGTGGCTACAAAGTGGGTGGTGGGTGGGCTTTGAATTTCTTAAATCGTCAGTATCCCAACCGTCACAGCCATAGTCCGGCTAGGTCTCTCCGGATAGCGAGAGATGTTTTAGCGAATTTAGGATGTCGCCAAAGGCGAGTGTTGGAAGATGTCATGGCGGTGAATTCCATAACGGCGCCAATCAGTTCGATTAGCGAGGCGTGGGAGGTCCGAGTTCGGAGGAGTCCGGCACCTTGGAGTCACGAGCCGCAAGGACAAGGTTAGTGTTCGGCTCCATCGCCGTGGAAGTTGCAGCCCGGCGGTGTCCAACCACTCGTCCTCGTCTGGCGATCGGCTCGGACTAAGGGTGGGGGCGGATTCTTATCTGACCACCAAGGCCTTTTTTCTTGTGAGCTAGATCATGCCCATCGCGGACAGTCACGGCATGCTTGGTGGCTCGAGCCGTCGAAGATCAAGTCCCGCGGATGTCGGCCGTGAAGTTTAGGCTCCGAACGACTGGCGGCGGGCGTGTTTTCGATCTGCTCGGATGGCCAAGTGAATTAGCCCACAGTGTGAAGCCGCCCGAATACGAAGATCTGTCCGGGGAGAAAAGTCTCACCTTGGACAGCGTTGTGGATTAAAGAAGCCATCGAGCCTATCGGTGACGACACAGAGGAACTCTCAATGAAAGCACCAATGTCGGTGTCAAAACCGGCGGATCTCGGGTAGGGGTCGAGCTGTGCGTCTAGGCGGATGGTAACAGGAGACAAGGGACACGATGTTTTACCGAGTTTGGGCCCTCTTGATGGAGGTAAAACCCTCGTCTGCTTGATTAACATTGATGATATGGGTAGTACAAGAGTGGATCTACCACGAGATCAAGGAGGCTAAACCCTAGAAGCTAGCCTATGGTATGATTGTTGTAATGTATGTTATGTCTTACGGACTAAAGCCCTCCGGTTTATATAGACAGGAGAGGGCTAGGTTACGAGTTGGTTACAATGGTAGGAGATCTACATATCCGTATCGCCAAGCTTGCCTTCCACGCCAAGGAAAGTCCCATCCGGACACGGGGCGGAGTCTTCAATCTTGTATCTTCGTAGTCTTGGAGTCCGTGGGGCGATGATGGGTTCGGCTGTCCGGACACCCCTAGTCGGGACTCCTCATCCCTCAAACTCCGATCTGCCGAGCTTGAGGAGAGATTACTGTCGGCCGCGATGGCGTGGTGACAATGATGATCTCTCTTGGCGCATGGCCGCCTAAGCACGCTTCTGATATTATCGAGGTGGAATATGGTGGAGGGCACCGCACTGCGGCTAATAGATCTCAAGGATCAATTGTTGTGTCTAGAGGTGCCCCCCTGCCCCCGTATATAAAGGATGGAGGAGGAGAGGCCGGCCAGCCCCTAGGGCGTGCCAGAAGTGTGGAGTCGTACTAGGACTCCCTAGTCCTAGTAGGATTCCTCCTCCCACATGGAATAGGAAAAAGGGAAGGGAAAAGGGGAAGGAAGGAAGGGGGCGCCCCCCCCCTCCCTAGTCCAATTCGGACCAGACCATGGGGAGGGGGGCGGCCACCTTTGAGGCCTTTCTCTCCTTTTCCGTATGGCCATTAAGGCCCAACACGAATTCCCGTAGCTCTACCGTACTCCGAAAACTACCCGAATCACTCGGAACCTTTCCGATGTCCGAATATAGTCGTCCAATATATCGATCTTTCGTCTCGACCATTTCGAGACTCCTCGTCATATCCCCAATCTCATATAGGATTCGAACTACCTTGGTACATCAAATCACATAACTCATAATATAAATCGTCATCTAACTTTAAGCGTGCGGACCCTACGGGTTCGAGAACTATGTAGACATGACCGAGACACATCTTGATCAATAACCAATAAGAGAACACAGGTGCTCATATTGGCTCCTACATATTTTCTGAAGATCTTCATCGGTCAAACCGTATAACAACATACATTGTTCCCTTTGTCATAGGTATGTTACTTGCGAGAATTCGATCGTCGGTATCTCAATACCTAGTTCAATCTCGTTCTGCGGCAAGTCTCTGTACTCTTCCGTAATGCATCATCCCACAACTAACTCATTAGTCACATTGCTTGCAAGGCTTATAGTGATGTGCATTACCGAGAGGGCCGGAGATACCTCTCCAGACAACAGTGACAAATCCTAATCTCGAAATCGCCAACTCAACAAGTACCTTCGGAGACACTGTAGAGCACCTTTATAATCACCCGATTCGTTGTGACGTTTGGTAGCACACAAAGTGTTACTCCGGTAAACGGGAGTTGCATAATCTCATAGTCATAGGAACATGTATAAGTCATGAAAAAAGCAATAGCAACATACTAAATGATCAAGTGCTAAGCTAACAGAATGAGCCAAGTCAAACACATCATTCTCTAATGATGTGATCCTGTTAATCAAATGACAACTCATGTCTATGGCTAGGAAACTTAACCATCTTTGATTCAACGAGCTAGTCAAGTAGAGGCATACTAGTGACACTATGTTTGTCTATGTATTCACACATGTATTATATTTCTGGTTAATACAATTCTAGCATGAATAATAAACATTTATCATGAAATAAGAAATAAATAATAACTTTATTATTGCCTCTAGGGCATATTTCCTTGATCTCCCACTTGCACTAGAGTCAATAATCTAGTTCACATCACCATGTGATTTAACACTAATATTCACATCGCATGTGATTAATACCCATAGTTCACATCGTCATGTGATCAACACCCAAAGGGTTTACTAGAGTCGATAATCCAGTTCACATCGCTATGTGATTAACACCCAAAGAGTACTACGGTATGATCATGTTTTGCTCATGAGAGAAGTTTAGTCAGCAGATGCATCACATTCGAGCCATATGTATTTTGCAAATATTCTATGTCTACAATGCTGCTGCGGAGCTACTCTAGCTAATTGCTCCACTTTCAATATGTATCAGTTGAGACTTCGAGTCATCTGGAATGGTGTAAAAGCTTGCACCGATGTCACTCTTACGACAAACTCTTTTATCACCTCCATAATCGGAAACATCTCCTTAGTCCTTTCTAAGGATATTCTTGACCGATGTCGATGATCTACTCCTAGATCAAAATTGTACTCCTTGCCAAATTGAGCAAGGTATACAATAGATGCAGTACATAGCATAACATACTTTATAGAACCTATGACTATGGCATAGGGAATGACTTTCATTCTCTTTCTATTTTACTGCGTGGTCGGGCTTTGAGTCTTACTCAACTTCACACCTTGCAACACAGGCAAGAACTCCTTCTTTAGCTGTTCCATTTTGAAATACTTCAAAATTTATCAAGGTATGTACTCATTAAAAAATCTTATCAAGCGTCTTGATCTATCTCTATAGATCTTGATGCTCAATGTATGTGACTTCACGAAGTCTTTCTTTGAAAAACTCTTTTCAAGTATCCTTTTATGCTATCGAATTTCTATATCATTTCCAATCAACAATCGTCATCTACATATAGTTTTAGAAATGCTCTGAGCTCCCACTCACTTTCTTGTAAATCTGAGCTTCTCCAAAGTCATATAAAACCACATGCTTTGATCAACTCATCAAAGCATATATTCTAACTCAAGATGCTTGCACCGGTCCATAGATGGATCATTGGAGCTTGTACATTTTGTTAGCACCTTTAGGATTGACAAAACCTTATGGTTGCATCATATACAACTCTTCTTTAATAAATCCATTAAGGAATGCAGTTTTGACATCTTATTTGCCAGATTTCATAAAATGTGGCAATTGCTAACATGATTCGAACAAACTTAAGCATCAATATGAGTGAGAAAATCTCATCGTATTCAACACCTTGAACTTGTCGAAAAACTTTTTGCGACAAGTCGAGCTTTGTAGATAGTAACACTACTATCAGCGTCTGTCATCCTCTTGAAGATCCATTTATTTTCTATGGCTTGCCTATCATCGGGCAAGTCCACCGAAGTCCACACTTTGTTCTTATATATGGATCCCATCTCAGATTTCATAGCCTCAAGCCATTTCGCGGAATCTGGGCTCATCATCGCTTCATCATAGTTGTTCATCATGGTCTAGTAACATGACTTCCATAACAGGATTACCGTACCACTCTGGTGCGGATCTTACTTTGGTTGACCTACGAGGTTCTGTAGTAACTTGATCTGAAGTTTCACGATCATCATCATTAGCTTCCTCACTGATTGGTGTAGGAATCACTGAAACTGATTTCTGTGATGAACTACTTTCCAATAAGGAAGCGGTCTGATTACCTCATCAAGTTCTACTTTCCTCCCACTCACTTCTTTGAGAAAACTCCTTCTCTAGAAAGGATCCATTTAACAACGAATATCTTGCCTTCGGATCTGTGATAGAAGGTGTACCCATGATTTCCTTTGGGTATTCTATGAAGCACTTCTCGATTTGGGTTCGAGCTTATCGAGGTTAGAACTTTTCCACATAAACAGCGTAGCCCCAAACTTTAAGAAATGACAATTTTGGTTTCTTGCGGACCACAGTTCATAAGGCGTCGTCTCAGCGGTTTTGATGGTTCCCTATTTAAAGTGAATGCAAGCTGTCTCTAATGCATAACCCCAAAACAATGGTGGTAAATCGGTAAGATACATCATAGATCACACCATATCCAATAAAGTGCGGTTATGGCGTTTGGACACACCATTCTGTTGTGGTGTTCCATGTGGCGTGAGTGTGAAACTATTCCACATTGTTTTAAATGAAGGCCAAACTCGTAACTCTAATATTCTCCTCTCTGATCAGTTGTAGAAACTTTATTTTCTTGTTACAATGATTCTTCACTTCACTCTGAAGTTATTTGAACTTTTCAAATGTTTGGACTTATGTAATTAAGTAGACATACTCATATCTGCTCAAATCATCATGAAGGTCGAGAAAAATAACGATACCCATACGAGCATCAACACTCATTGGACCGCATACATCGGTATGTATTATTTCCAATAAGTCGATGCTTCGTTCCATTGTTCAGGAGAATGGAGTTTTAGTCATCTTGCCCAAAAGGCACGGTTCGCAAACATCAAATGATTCATAATCAAGTGATTCGAAAATCCATCTTTATGGAGTTTCTTCATCGCTTTACGATATGACCCAAACAGCGATGCCACAAATAATTTGCACTATCATTATTAACTTTGCACCTTTTGGCATCAATATTATGAATATGTGTATCACTAAGATCGAGATCCAACAAACTATTTTCATTGGGTGTATGACCATTGAAGGTTTTATTCATGTAAACAGAACAACAATCATTCTATGACTTTAAATGAATAAACATATTGCAATAAACTTGATCAAATCATATTCATGCTCAGCATAAGCGCCAAATAATATTTATTTAGGTTTAACACTAATCACGAAAGTATAGGGAGTGTGCGATGATGATCATATCATTATTGGAATTACTTCCAACACTCATCGTCACTTCACCCTCAACTAGTCTCATTTTGATACGTAACTCCTGTTTGAGTTACTAATCTTAACAACGAACAAGTATCAAATACCGAGGGCTACTATAAACACTAGTAAGGTACACCTGTATATCAAATATACCCTTGTTCACTTTGCCATCCTTCTTATCCACCAAATATTTAGGGTATTTCCGCCTCCAGTGACCATTTCCTTTGCAGTAGAAGCACTTAGTTTCAGGCTTTGGTCCAGTTTTGGGTTTCCTCGCGGGAGTGACAACTTGCTTTCCACTCTACTTGAAGTTTCCCTTTATTTCCCTTTGCCCTTTTCTTGAAACTAGTGGTCTTGTCAATCATCAACACTTGATGCTCTTTCTTGATTTCTACCTTCGTCGATTTCAACATCACGAAGAGCTCGAGAATCGTCGTCATCCCTTGCATACTATAGTTCATCACGAAGTTCTAGTAACTTGGTGAAGGTGACTAGAGAACTCTGTCAATCACTATCTTATCTAGAAGATTAACTCCCACTTGATTCAAGCGATTGTAGTACCCATACAATCTGAGCACATGCTCACTAGTTGAGCAATTCTCCTCCATATTTTAGCTATAGAACTCAGGTATTTGCTTGAAATATTAACTTCAACTCCTGGAACATCTCATATGGTCCATGACGTTCAAAACGTCTTTAAAGTCCCGATTCTAAGCCGTTAAGCATGGTGCACTAAACTATCAAGTAGTCATCATATTGAGCTAATAGCGTTCATAACGTGCGCATACGCTCTGCAATAGATTGCATCACCTAGCGGTGCATCAAGGACATAATTCTTCTGTGCAGCGATGAGGATAAACCTCATATCATGGATCCAGTCTGCATCATTGCTATTAACATCTTTCAACATAATTTTCTCTAGGAACACATATAAAACATAGGGAAGCAACAACGCGAGCTATTGATCTACAACATTATTTGCAAAATACTACTAGGACTAAGTTCATGATAAATTAAAGTTCAATTAATCATATTACTTAAGAACTCCCACTTAGATAGACATCCCTCTAATCATCTAAGTGATCACGTGATCCAAATCAACTAAACCATGTTCAATCATCACGTGAGATGGAGTAGTTTTCAATGGTGAACATCGCTATGTTGATCATATCTACTATATGATTCACGCTCGACCTTTCGGTCTTAGTGTTCCGAGGCCATATCTGTATATGCTAGGCTCGTCAAGTTTAACCAGAGTATTCCATGTGTGCAAGCTGTTTTACACCGTTGTATTTGAGCGTAGAGCCTATCACACCGATCATCACGTGGTGTCTCGGCACGAAGAACTTTTACAGCGGTGCATACGGGGAAACAGTTATACCTTGAAATTTAGTGAGAGATCATCTTATAATGCTACCGTCGATCTAAGCAAAATAAGATGCATAAAAGATAAACATCACATGCAATCAATATAAGTGATATGATATGGCCATCATCATCTTGTGCTTGTGATCTCCATCTCCGAAGCACCGTCATGATCACCATTGTCACCGTCGTGACACCTTGATCTCCATCGTAGCATCGTTGTCGTCTCGCCAACTATTGCTTCTACGACTATCGCTACCACTTAGTGATAAAGTAAAGCAATTACAGGGCGATTGCATTGCATACAATAAAGCGACAACCATATGGCTCTGCCCATTGCCGATAACCTCGATTACAAAACATGATCATCTAATACAATAAAATATAGCATCATGTCTTGACCATATCACATCACAACATGCCACTGCAAAAACAAGTTAGACATCCTCTACTTTGTTGTTGCAAGTTTTACGTAGCTACTATAAATTTTGAGCAAGAACCGTTCTTACCTATGCATCAAAACCACAATGATAGTTAGTCAAGTTAGTGTTGTTTTAACCTTCTCAAGGACGGGCGTATGCCTCGGTTCAACTAAAGTTGGAGAAGCCGACACCCTCCGACCACCTATGTGCAAAACACGTCGGTAGAACCGGTCTCGCGTGGCGTACCGTAATGTCGGTATGGGCCACTTCATTGTACAATACCGCCCGAACCAAAATATGACATCTTTGGTAAGCGATCGACTTTATCGCCGACAACTCACTTGTGTTCTACTTGTGCATATAACATCTACGCATAAAACTTGGCTTTGATACCCTTTGTTGGGGAGCGTCGTAATTTCAAAAAAATCCTCGCACATGCAAGATCATGGTGATGCATAGCAACAAGAGGAGAGTGTTGTCCACGTACCCTCGTAAACCAAAAGCGGAAGTGTTAGCACAACCACGGTTGATGTAGTTATGCGTCTTCACGATCCGACCGATCAAGTACCAAGCGCGCAGCACCTTGAGTTCAGACTGCGTTCAGCTCGATGGCGTCCCTTGAACTCCGATCGGCCGAGCCGAGGAGAGTTCCGTCGGCCTGACGGCATGGTGATGATGATGATGCTCTCTGAAGCGGGGCTTCGCCTAAGCACCGCTAAGATATTATTGAGGTGGAATATGGTGGAGGGGGCACCGCTACGGCTAATAGATCTCAAGGATCAATTGTTGTGTTTAGAGGTGCCCCATCCGTATATATAAAGAATGGAGGAGGGAGGCCGGCCAGCCCTAGGGTGCACGAAGTGTGGAGTCAACTAGGACTCCTAGTCCTAGTAAGATTCCTCATCCCATGGAATAGAAAAAGGGAAGGGAAAAGGAGAAGGAAGGAAGGGGGCGCCCCCTCCCTAGTCCAATTCGGACCAGACCATGGGAGGGGTGCAGCCATCTTTGAGGCCTTTCTCTCCTTTCCCATATGGGCCATTAAGGTCCAATACGAATTCCCGTAACTCTCCGGTACTCCGAAAAATACCCGTATCACTCGGAACCTTTCCAATGTCCGAATATAGTCGTTCAATATATCAATCTTTACGTCTCGACCATTTCTAGACTCCTCGTCATGTCCCCGATCTCATCTGGGACTCCGAACTACCTTCGGTACATCAAATCACATAACTCATAATATAAATCGTCATCTAACTTTAAGCGTGCGGACCCTAAAGGTTCGAGAACTATGTAGACATAACCGAGACATGTCCCCGGTCGATAACCAATAAGCGGAACCTAGATGCTCATATTGGCTCCTACATATTCTATGAAGATCTTTATCGATCAAAGCGTATAACAACATCGTTGTTCCTTTGTCATCGGTATGTTACTTGCGAGATTCGATCGTCGGTATCTCAATACCTAGTTCAATCTCGTTGGCGGCAAGTCTCTTTACTCGTTACGTAATGCATCATCCATAACTAACTCATTAGTCACATTGCTTGCAAGGCTTATAGTGATCTGCATTACGAGAGGGCCGAGAGATACCTCTCCGGCAATCGGAGTGACAAATCCTAATCTCGAAATCGCCAACTCAACAAGTACCTTCGTGGACACCTATAGAGAACCTTTATAATCACTCGATTCGTTGTGACGTTTGGTAGCACACAAAGTGTTCCTCCGATAAGCAGGAGTTGCATAATCTCGATCATAGGAGCAGTATAAGTCATGAAGAAAGCAATAGCAACATACTAAATGATCAAGTGCTAAGCTAACGGAATGGGTCAAGTCAATCACATCATTCTCTAATGATGTGATCCGATAATCAAATGACAACTCATGTCTATGGCTAGGAAACTTAACCATCTTTGATTCGGCGAGCTAGTCAAGTAGAGGCATACTAGTGACACTATGTTTGTCTATGTATTCACACATGTTTTATGTTTCGGTTAATAAAATTCTAGCATGAATAATAAACATTTATCATGAAATAAGGAAATAAATAATAACTTTATTATTGCCTCTAGGGTTCCTTCAAAGCTTGATGGCTCCTTCAATCATCTTCAACAGCGTGATCCAAGGAAGGTTTTCCTTCGGGACAGATCTTCGTATTCGGCGGCCGTATTGCGGGCCAACTCGCAGCCATCTGGAAGCGAATCGATAGCTCGCCCCAGCCATCGGTCGAGGTTTGGAAGCTTGAACTATCTGCCGACATCGCGGAGACTTGATCTTGACGGATTCGAGCCCGTGTCGAGTCGCGCAGACGATCCTGACAAGCGGGACTTAGATCGCCATCGGACGGTGTCTGAAAATCACGCTGCTGGCGGCCAGAATCGATCCGGGCGGTTGTGCCATCAGGATGGGTGGATGGACCCGCCACGGAGGCTGCACACTCATCGGCCTTGGAGCCAAACAAGACCCCACCTCCTATGAGGCGATATCCTCGGACCCTCGGGTCGTCTCGACTCTGAGATCTGAACCGCGTACGTCCGTGCATATCGAATCTGATTGGGCACCGGTCATGGACTTCACCTCCGCGGATATCTTTCAGCAATCACCCTTGGGTGATGTGCTAAATTCATTAAGGTCTCTCTCCTTATCAGGTGACTCTTGGCCGAACTATGTCCGGCTCAAGTGGGAAGTGGACGACGAAGAAATTCGTTACCATCCACCACCCACTTAATAGCCACTGTCGATGACTTAACCGACGTGCTTAACTTCAACTCCGAAGACATCAACGGTATGGACGACGATGCAGGAGAAGAACAGGAACCACCGCCTATAGAGGTATTTGGATATACCACCTCATCATATGATATATACATGGTGGACACCCTAAAAAGCAATGGCGAGGAAGCGGAAGATAATCCTGGAGAAGCAATCTAGGCACCGGTGTCATAGGCGCGCTCAAGCCCGCCATAGCAAAAATAGTGATACCGGCACAAGAGATGATAACAATACGGATGGTGCCAAAGGCGAAAACAATCCCGCCCAGTAGGACTTAGAAGCGAGCCGAGCAAGAAGATGGGCAAGCTAGCCCCAAGGAGCAGGTAACAGATGGAGAATCGGAGGATAATAATTACGACTCTCTCGAAGAGGAAGTGAGCCTTGGCGACAAAAATTCATCGTGCTGAGGATCCGTCGCGCGGAGGCGCTTCAGCGTCGACATAGCCCTTGCAAAAAGCGTGAAGAAAAAGTAGCTTGACTTCAAGCTGATCAAGATCGGCTAACTGATAGATGGACTGAGGTCGTGGCTGCCGAGGAATACAGACTCGAGCGCCCTACCAAAAGTTACCCAAAGTGCAGGTTGCTACCTCAACTCGAGGAGGAGGCATTAAAACCCACACTACCAGCACACGATGCGGCTGACCGGCCACCTCATGGCCGAGACAAAGTGGCGTACAAGCCCGAAGTCCAGACCGCACCCCCTCGTCAATCAAACAATAATACTAAGGACTGGGGCTACACGAAGGACCTGTGAGATGTATTGGAAAACAAAGCAGGACAGTCAAGATCGATCAATGGATCACGGTGGCGCGGCACAATGCGTGACGATGACCGTCACGCCGGATACACTAAACAAAAGTCCGGCCGGGCCGAATACAACGGACCAGCTTCATTTGAACTGCGTCGGGATGTAGCCCGGCATAGAGGCGCCGCACATCCCCTATGCTTCACTGATGAAGTAATGGATCATGAATTCCCAGAAGGTTTTAAACCCGTGAACATAGAATCATACGATGGCACAAGAGACCCCGCGGTATGGATTGAAGATTTTCTCCTACACATTCACATGGCCCGCGGCAATGACTTACATGCCATCAAGTACCTACCACTTAAGCTTAAAGGACCGTCTCGGCATTGGCTGAATAGCTTGCCAGCAAGCTCCATTGGCAGTTGGGAGGACCTGGAAGACGCATTCCTTGACAACTTCCGGGGCACTTCGTGCGACCACGGATCTTGATGACTTAAGTCACATAACCCATCGGTAGGAGAATCAGCGAGAAAATTCGGACTCGGTTCCTAACTAAAAAGAACCAAATTGTCATTGTCCGGATCACGGAAGCCTTAGCAGCCTTCAAGCATAACATCCGTGACGAATGGCTCGCCCGATACCTCGGCCAAGAGAAGCCAACGTCCATGGCAGCCCTCACGACACTCATGACCCACTTTTGCGCGGGCAAGGACAGTTGGCTGGCTCGTAGGAACATCACGCCCAAAAACTCTGGCGATTCGGATGCGGAGATAGCAACAAGCCACGGCGCAATAGACACAAGCGTCGCGGCAATGGGGACAACACGAAGACCACGGCAATCAATGCGGATTCGAGCTCTAAATCTGGATAGTGGAAAAAGCCATTCAAAAGAAACAATCCGGGCTCGTCGGTTTGGACCGCATACTCGATCGCTCATGTCAAATTCACGGCACCCCGATAAACCCGATAACCACCAGCGAGAGAATGTTGGGTGTTCAAACAAGCGGCAAGTTGAATGCGAAAACAAGAAAAGGGGCTGCATAGCGATGATGACAATGAGCCTCGACGCCCGAACACCACGAGACGGAAGAATTCCCTCCCGGTGAAAGCGGTGAATATGATATCGCAACCCATATTCCAAAGCGGGAGCAGGCGTGCACTAAGGGACATCTATGCGATGGAGCGATCGCCCCAAAGTTCAACCCATGGTCCTCTTGTCCGATCACTTTTGATCGCGAGGACCATCCTACGATATCCGTCATGGCGGTTCGGCGCGTGGTCCTTGACCCCATCACGGCGGATTCCATCTCACACGAGTCCTCATGGGCCGGGCTGCTACTGAACTGCTCTATCGGGATCTGTATGCAAAATGGGCATCGACCCTCAAGGATCAAGCCCACAAAACCACCTTCAAGGTGTCATACCGGTGTGGAGGCACATTGCACGGGCTCAATCACTGCTGGAAGTGGTCTTCGGATCTCCATACAATTTCGAGCGAGGAGTTAATCTTCGACATCGTCCCCTTCCGTAGTGGCTATCATGCCTTTGCTCGGACGAACGCATTGCAGTTCAATGCGGTACCGCATTATGCATACCTCAAGCTCAAAATGCTAGGACCTCCTTTGGTTATAACGGTTAATGGAAACCACAGGCGCTCGCCGTGCGGAGGAGCACACGGCGGCCCTCATGGCGAAGTACAAAACAGCCTTCTTAGGCAAACAGCCAATTCGGCGATAAAGAACCGGACACCATCAAGCGATGCAGGTACCCGCAACAGGATTATCCGGCACGTCCAGAGCTCGACTAGCAATTCAGCCTCCGTCCTTGTCCCGATAGCGGTGAAATTTGTGCAGCGCATACATAATTCTGAACTTAAAATACCATGGGCATAGGCGGAGAGCACGACTATGACCACAGTCCACAATGCGGTTCGACCTCCCGGGACCCACGCATCTTTACACATTTCTTCTTTCAGGTCCCTATCTTCGGGAGGTTCTTCCGATAGATCGACTATCGGACACATAGCGGGACAGACACACCAAGAAGACAAGAAGCTTGGGCGTACAAGGGAATCCTCAGGTGGTCTCTGATAACGATCGTTATACCTATTTTACATACCCACGCATAACTTCGCTTACGGTCGGGATGTGTCAAACAGTCCTATTTTGCTTATCGCACTACTTGTATATGTACGCTTTGACGTATTATTCAAAAACAAGGGGAAATAGTGTACAGCGTCAGCTTACTGTTACATTTATTTACCCCTTTCCATCACTGCTTACTTATTACACCCGTACATTTTGGTACGTCTAGTTTTCCAGGGGCTTCAGTGTACCCCATAACATGGCAAGAAAAGTCCAAACACTTTTGACAGTGCGGCACCCCGAACTTATAGCATTATATGCATCAGCTCCGAATCATGTCTTGGGTCAATAGTTGGGTTTGCCCGGCTCCTATGTTTTGGTACCTTACATTCCGCTATATCGGCTAAGGTAGCACGAGGAGAACTCTGCGATTGTATCCGGTTCTTCGGATGAGCACCTCGATGAAAGCCAGTATTTGTCATGATGAGGCGAGCTGGTCGCTGTTCGAAGGTCTCAAATCCTTAAGAGTTTTTCCGCCGGGAGAGAATCAGCCTTGTCCGATTTAGGCGTATATAAGCGCCCCAAGTTGACCTTCGAATACTAGGGGCTTCGCCAAAATTTAAAATTGTGAACTTCTAGCGTAAGTGAGAGTGATAAAAGTCGTATAGTCCGATTGCCTTGTTACATTGCGCTAAACACCTCCTTAAAGGACCAAAATTTTGGATAAAGAGTGTTTATATTTGTCGAACACGGGTACTAGTTACATAGAGGCGGAACTTGACGACTAGCCAACTCTCAAGATTTTATAAGCGACCATACGGAAGGTAATATTTTAAATTAACAAGTGCCATATAAGCGCACATGAACTTCGTTTTCATATTACTGATATCACATGAGTACATTTATTTAAACATTACATCCTTAGCACATTCATCCATACAAAGTGACACCCTTCGAGACACCGTCATAATACTTTTAGGGTGGCGATGCTCCTTTCCCTCGGCCCCTCTGTCACCGACTTCTCGGCATCCATCTTCGCCAGATGCACTTTCGCATGGCGAAGGCTCTTGTCACCTTGATGCAGGCTGGCCCTTAATAGCTTCAAGCAGACGAGCATTCACAAGCCGCTTTACCGGTGAAATGGCTGCTTTGGCGAGGCTTCGCTAAACCTGACCGGACTATGAGATCCTTCATGGCGATTCGCCGCCTTGTGAAGTTCGACCAGTTGCTTGATTTGGTCGCTCAAAACATCGGATGTTCGGCCCCAATATCATTACGAACAACTTCTCGGTGAGCTCCTTCCTCATTTCGGTAGAACTTCTGCTGACATCGAGAGGCACCTGCAGCGGAATCTGCGAATGCTCTGGAAACTCACGAATTTGGGTAAGTAAAAGAAAGTCTCCTTCACATGCTTGCTTTGCATAATGAATGCCTTACCGCGCTATCTTCTTGGCCACTGAATCTCTGAAGGGCCTTTTGGGCTTGACCTTGGCGTCTTACACGTTCTGGAGGGCCTTCCATAGCTTTCGGACTCTTGCGTCTTGGAGTCACGCTCAAGGACTCGGTTTTGATGAAGTCACGGAGCTCTTCTTTGAACCTCATTAACCCTAGCCTCCTGTTTCTCGTGCTCGGTGCGCTCCTTGGCCACCTTGTCTTCGGCCTCGAACATCGCATTCTTAAGGGACGCCACTTCGGTCGTGGCCCCTATTAAAATTCATAATGCTTCTATTAGCATCAACAATTTTTCCTTTATATAACACACAGACGGGTATAAACACCTTTGTTCTCCTCGAGCTGCCTCTTCACGAGGCCGAGCTCTTCTTTAGCCCTTGAGTTCTACCTTAGTCAGGAGACCTCTGCGGTGAGGCGGCGGTAGCAGCGGCGGCCTTTGCTTATTCACGTAGACATAATATGATTAGACTCACAGGGATAATATTTGATCCTCTGTTGGCCTTTCTCTCCGAACACCAAGCGAACATCGAAGACTCTTGTCTATACTCGACATTTTCTCATAATTTAATTACTTACCTCAAGCTTTGTTAGGAGGCTGGTGCAGGCTTCGGTCAATCCACTTTTCTCGGACTGAACCTTCGCAATCACCGTACTCATAAGACCACGGTGTTCTTCATCAAGGGAAGCGCCTTGAAGCGTTTCCAGCAAGTTGTCCGATGCCTCTGGATGGACAGAGGTCATCAGCACAGGCGTCTCACCCCCCTTAGCGAGGGGCTGCCTGCTGAAACCGGAACCACGGGAGGTTTCGGCGCAGTATTCGGCTGGGGGCCAAGCTTGCTTCGGCCCCCCTCATCAGAATCCATGGGGGTCTTCCCCCCCATGTGCCCGGCGGTGGGGATTTCTCCTTGGAGCGCCTCCAAAACTGTCTCCCCCTGGCCCGGTTTCCTCTGAGACAGCACCTCGGTGTCGTATGCGGGCCGGGGGTGGTGGCCGTCGGGAGCGAGTCGCTGTTCATCGCCGACGCACTCAAAGACCCATCCGAAGAGGATAAGTCGATGCGGGCTTTGTACGGACTGCACGATCATGCTTAACATGATAAGAAGCCATAAAGCTAAACATGCGGAAGTATTATGGTATCACGGATACCTCTGACTTTGCAGGGGCTTGTCCTAGGTAGCTACTCCTCGTCATTTGTGGCGGCTGTTGTGGAGTGGTCCGGAGGGAAGGTCCTTCCCTTCTTGGACCCTTCGGCCTCCCCGGATGGGGCGGCCTTCCTTTTATTCTCCCCCTCGGTTTGGGGGAGGGGGTTTTCCTCTTCCTCCTCCTCATTTTCGTTAGAGGAGTGCGCCTCGGTGTCTTGGACGGCAGTCAGGCACCACCTGCGTTGGAGACCTTTCACGGTCCCGTGGCCTTCTTCTCCGGCACCTCATAGAGGGTGGGAAGCAGCATCTCCGTTAGGAGAGCCGTCGTGTGTCTTCGGGTAGTGGAGCTGGGCGGTCGATCCCGCTTGTCGCCACCAGTCCTGTTAAGATTGGTGGGAAGGCTTAAATTCCTTTCACAAATATATTAGGGGAAGGAGCATCTTGTAAAACATAGAAGACTTACAGGATTGATGGGGCGCTTTGAGCCCGCGATCTTGATAGCAGGAGGAGGTACCTCGGCTGACCTTGAGCAGCACCTTCTAGGCGTCCTTGTCGTCATGTCGAAGAAGTTCATAGCGTCTGGTGTTGGCGGGTCGAACTCCACATATTAAATGCCGTCTTTAGCACGGGAGGATCGGCGGAAGAGCATGACCGGACCACGTTGACAAGCATGATTTTCTTGCTTATCATATTCTTGGCGTAGTTACGGGTGCAGTCGGCTCCTTTGGCTGCTTGAGCTAAACCCTTCCTTTTCGGGAGGTAAGCGCATGGGGATGCCACATCGAAATTCGGGGACCGCCGCCCAATTAGTCGCGGCTCGGTGATGTAGAACCACCCGATTGCCACCCTTCACGGTCTCCACATAGGAGCCTTGAGCCAAGTGGCGTTGGGCATCTTGCCCGCCATGGCGCCTCTGCACTCCGCTTATTTGGTGACCACTATCTTGACTTCACGTTGAAGATCTTGACCCTGAGGCGAAGTGGGGCTTGATCGAGAGGAAAGCCTACGCTACCTGACGATAAGCGCCGAGATGTTGAGGATGAAGTTGGGGGCTAGATCATGGAAATCCAGCCCATAATAGAACATGATCCACGGACAAATGGGTGGAGAAATCGATTCAGCGGACGAAGTGGGCAAGAAACACAACCCTCTAGTGGGGTTCGGAGTAGGGATGATCGCGCCGATGCAGGGGCGGGGTGTGCGATGTCTGCGGCTAAGTATCCGGCCTCTCGGTGCTTCGTGATGTCCTCCTCCGTAACGGAGGAGGCCATCCACTTGCCTCCCGCTCCGGACATGTCTGGAATGGCTTTATGAAGAAGGTGAGAACTTGGGCGCTGGAGCTCGAGAGTGCGAGAATGGATGAGCAAAGGAGGAAGAAGGCGTGGGTGAAAAAAGGGGAATCCCTATTTCTTTATAAAGGCGGAAGAAACTGTGCGTGTAACGCCCGGATAATTATGCTACAGTAATCCCATGCTAATGACGCCACGTCATCGCAATTTATGTTGTTAACCTCGCGATGATTCGATCACATTTGGTTTCAATTTCAAAATTAAATCAAAAGGCAAAAGTAAATAAAAAAAAGGAGAAGGCAAACAAAAAAACAGAACAAAGGGAGAGGCCCCCGCCCCTCGCTGGACCTCGGCCCAGGTAACCCCCAGGCCGGCCCACGCGGCCCCCTGACCCCTGGCTATAACCCCCTAGTGGCAACGAAACCTAGCCACTCTCCCACTTCCCCACTCCTCTCCTCGATCTGAATCAGGAGGCAGCGACCCGCGTCGCCCCGTCGCCCTTGCTGGCGCCCGTTCCCCATCCCCCGCCGCGTCCTCGACGCCGCAGTCGCTAAGGCCCCCCCTCCCCCTCACCGGAGCCTCCCGACACCGCCGCACGCCGTCGCCTCGCCCCTATTCCCTAGAAGACCTCCCTCGCGGCGACACCCCAGAGCCGCTGCCCCGGCGCCGCCCCGGCTCCGCCGCTCGCCGTGCTCCGTCGACCGCGCCTACGCCACCTCACCGCCGGACTGCATCATCCCCGCCTCTCCCTCACCGGACGCAATCGCGCCTCGCCGCCCCCTCCTCTGCAAACGGAGGGTGAGCCCCCTTGTCCGCCCGTGTCTTCCTGTCGTCATGCTCGCCGCGCCTACGCGCCACGCGCGCGCAGCCCGCGCCTGTGCGTGCCTCGCCACACCCTCGCCGCTGTGCCTGCTCCGGCCGGCCCTGGCCGCCAGCCGCCCCCTGCCCACGCCGCGCCAACGCCCTGACCGCGCCCTGTCGACGCCCTGCTGGTCCTCATCGAGGCCACAGCCTCGCCTGGGCATCACGCCCCACAGGCACGCGCGCCTGCCCGTTAACCCGCCCGCTGGCCTTGTGCCACTGGCCTATGGGCCCTAGTGCCCTGGCTTAAAAAAGAGTTAAAAATATATTTAATAAATAATATTAATATGATTCAATAATTAATTGATTAACTTAATTAACTCTATTAATTACCCTAATTAGCTAGGTTATCAAACTAAAACTGTTTAATTAATCTGTGCCTATGACAAAAGGGCCCCACTGCCCTGTTTGACCAGTCAATGGTCAGTGTTGACCGCTGACGTCATGATGACGTCATGCTGCTGCAATAACTCCGTTTAGATTTAATAATAATTTTAGAATATTGTTTAAACTTTGGAAATTCATATAAAATAAACCGTAACTCGGATGAAAATGTTTTCTATATGAAAGTTGCTCGAATTTGAGAAGAATCGAGATCGTGGTCCGTTAAATGCGCCGCGCGTCCATATCATAGCAAAGGTCAAACCTTTCCCCTCAGGTTCATCATCGTGAGGCGTCCGGGCAGGAAAACTTTCGGTCGTTCCCTTTGCCGATGTCGCCTAGCGGCTGCGTTAGAACACGTTTAGCTCTGCTGTTGTCTGTTATGCTCTTGCTTGCTATGTATTCTTGTTTTCTTCCACTCCTCTTGGTGAACCAGGAAGCAGCTGCTGATGCCCCTGTGATCGACTAAATCGACAACGACCCTCCTTCTTATGCGACGACGAGCAAGCCCCTGATTATCCGATATCGCCCATTCTATACTCTCATGCTTGCATTAGATTTTGCTACTATTATTGTTTGCTCCTATTACGATGCATAGCACGCTTTTATAGCGCCCTCGATGCGGCTATATCTCCCGTGTCGAAGCACGACTTAGAGCATAACGCATTGAAAGCAATGTATAAGTGAGGTAATCTTCACGCAATCCATGTAATACATAAGGAAAGAGATACATAGTTGGCTTCTGATGCACTTCACACAATTACATGAATAAAGCATTACATCATCGAGATCTGATCAAGGTCGACTACGGAACCAAAATAAAGAAGAACTCCAAATCGACAAAGGTCCCGATCGACCCCAATGGGCTCCACTCTTGATCAACTAGAGCGAAAGCAACACAAAGGCGAAGATCTTTATCGAGCTCCTCCTTGAGCTTGGATCGTCGCACCTTTCGATAACATAGGCACTGCAAACTAGTTTTGGAAGTATCTGGTGAGCCACGGGGACTCGACAATCTCGCTTTTGCATGAGATCAAGACTATTAAGCTTATGGGTAAGGTAAAGGCATGAGGTGGAGGCTGCGACAGCGACTAGCATATATGGTGGCTGACATCGCAAATGAGGCGAGAAGAAGAGAAAGCACGGTCGACAAAAGTATGATCAAGAAGTGATCCTATAGCAACTGCGTCGAAGCATAACTCCAACACGTGTTCACTTCCGGACTCATAGGAAAGAGACCATCACGGTTACACACAGTTGATGTATTTTAATTAAAATTGACTTGGGTTTTCTGGCAGGACATTAACAAATTCCATCGCCACATAACGCAGCAGACACGGCTCTCGAAAGTTTATACCTGCGGGGTGTCCCAACAACCCATGACAAGCTCTCGCGATCAGCGAAGGAATAGACCTTCGCCCAAGACACTCGTCGGACTCGGTATCCGGTACATCAAGACATTTAAATGATGGTAAAACAAGACCCGACCAAAGCCGCTAGAATATCTTGAAAATCGATAGGAGCTGCACATATCTCGTTCTCGAGACGCGCCGGATTGTCCAAACTTCCGTTAGGCCGACCCGAGTTGCCCTGGTATGCCGTGGTAGACGGTTTGGACCAACACTCTAGCGAGCAGCGGCAGGGGGTAAATAAAGATGACCCTTGGGCTCAAAACCCAAGGGAAAAAAAAGGCTAGGTGAGGCAAATGGTAAAAGTCGATGTTGGGCCTTCTTTGGACAAGTTTTATTCAAAAGCGGTATCGGGGGTCCATAAATCACCCGACCGCATAAGGAATGCAAAATCCGGGAACATAACACGGTATGGCGGAAACTAGAGGCGCGAGAGTGGAACAAAACACCGAGAGCAAAGCCGAGCCTTCCACCCTTTACCAAATATATAGATGCATTAATAATATAAGAGATATTGTGATATCCCAACAAGTAAACATGTTCAACAAGAGCAACATCTCCATTTCAACGAGGAACAAACTTCAATCTTCACTGCAACTAACAACGCTATAAGAGAAATTTGAGCAAGCGGTAACATAGCCAACAACGATTTGCTAGGAATGGTGTCAAAGGTTAGAGGTTCATGGCAATTTGGGAGCACGACAAGCAAATGGTAGGCATCGTAGCATTGGCATAGCAAAGAAGCGAGCATCTAGCAAGCAAAGATAGAAGTGATTTACGTGGGTATGATCATCTTGCACAGGATCCATAAGGAAAAAACGATTCCATGAAGAAGACAAGCAGACGAAGTCGAGCGGATCCTCACAACTCGGGAGCAAGCAGAAGCTAACGAGAAAGCACTGAAAGAAACAAACAACATGGTAAACAACCATCACATAAAACATGGCATGATGCACAAGCAAGTATGATGCATGTCGGTTTAAAGAGGCATGGCATGGCAAAATGCAACAAACTATCTTACAAATTAAGTGGAGCTCAATATGCAGCGGAGTTGCATATTAATGGCTACCACATCTATTATTTAGTTCTCTCTCGGTTATGAACAAGACAAGATTAAATGTTGTTAAGCATGGCAAGAGGTGAAGCATAATTAAACTAACAATTTAGGCAAGTTTAAATGAGGCCGAAAGCAACAAACAACACTTCCGGAAAATCCCCATGTCTTTTAGTAGTTTAATGCAAACACAATTTTTAAGCATTTAAATGTTGTTATCATGATGCGGATGACATGCACAAGTTTTATGCAATTTTTATGAAAATGTTGACATAAGTATGTTATGAAGCATTTGTCATCGTGGCGGAAGAAAGTGGTGCCCGCATAGCGAAACCGAAAATGATGCCACGACAACATATCGGTTCCGGTAACTTCGATGGAGTGGCGGTGCAAACAAGGATGTGGATGTGCGAGAACATGCAAAGATGGTGAGGTGATCCCGGATCTGGGTTCCCACGGGGCGGTGGCATGGCAATAGAGAGCGTGCAAAGACAATTGGTCCGCGGTGCAAAACTTCGAGCATCTCATACATGCAAGGGCATCTCATCGCGATGCGTCTCGGGTTATACCTTGAGCGTGCGTTTCGGAATGGTTCGGGTTCGGCGAAGGAAGTAGTGGTACTCGTGGGTCGTAGTGGAAGTAGTTGTACGTTTAGTAGATGAACTTGGCGTAACCGTGCGGTAGTCGTACTTAGCGGCGGTAGTGGTACGTTGTCGGTACTTATCGCATCACCGGGTGTAGTCGTACCGTTCGGGCCGGAACTTGGCGGTCCATGTAGTCAAACTTAGCGCATCAGAAGAATCGCCGCGTAAAGGTACTTGTCGGTCTCGGTCGAGCGTTGGTAGATGAAGTAGTCGTACCGGCGGCGGCGGTAGTGGAAGTAAGCGTTCACGTTCACGTTACGGGTCTTGGTGACGATCGTCGTACATGTTTGAGTGGTACTTGGCGCTTGCGGTGTGTTGCTTAGAAAGCGACGAGGTATAGCGAGTTCCCACAAAGATGCATCGAAGCGCTTCGAAAGCGGCGAGGAGGTGAGCAGGCGGCGGGACTCGGCGAAGGGTGGCGGCGACATGGAGGCGGCGGCGAGTAGGCTACTGGCGAAATGAGGCAGCGCCGACCGATGCTAGGGCCCGTGAGCTCGGCCAAAACAACGAGGCAGCGGCGCAAGGATCGGAGCTCCTCTCCCAATCGGCGGAGATTCTGAGGCGGCGGCAAGCTTGGCTTGGCGGAGGTGGAAGCGAACCTATGGCGGATGTCGCAAGCGAGGCTGGGCCAGGCGGCAGGCTGCTGTTGGTGAGTTGCTTAGTCGAGGAAGAAGCGGGCGTGGGCGCCATGGGAGAGAACATCGGCGAGGCTCGGTGGCGGCGACAAAATGCGCCATGGGGCGTCTGGCGGCGGCGGCAGCAGCGTCTGGCGATTCTGAGGAAGGTCGAGGCAGCGGGGTTCACAGCAGAGGCGGCGGCGTCGAAGTAAACGAGGCGGGGGGCAGGGACGAGGCGGGGCCAGGACTTAGCGAGGCGAGGGATTGCAGACTGCTGGCGTGTGAGTGGCGGTGTGGGAGGGCGAGAGGAGATGGGATCGGGCATGAGAGGAGAGGGGATCGAGGGAAGATGGGGATCGTGGGCGAGGTGGCGTGACGGAGGAGCGAGAGGGAGAGAGATCGCTCGGGCTAGGGTTAGGTAAGCGGTCAGGTGGGCCTAGGATTAGGTGGGCGGCTGGTTTGTTAGGTCAAGAGGCGAGGTGGGCTCTCTCTCTCCTCTAAAGCAAAATAAAAACAAAAGCAGAGAAATAAGAAAGGAGAAAGAAGAAGAAGGTTAGAGGAAGAATTTAGGCATGTGGTTAATTTTCTTGGACTCACAAAATATGCTTGGTCCAAGAAAATTAGAAAATCGAATCGAACAATAAAATTCAAACTCATTTGAATTTGATTCGAATGGGTTTGAACTAGGATGAGGTTTTAGGAGTAACCAAAAATGTTGAGAATTTTGGTAGAGCTCCGGAAAAAGGATGAAAGAATAAAAGACAAGGTTAGAGGTCGAGAGATGTGATAACAAAGGCATTGGGATTTTGCAAGTGTGTTATGGTGATTCCAAAGAATGGATTATTTTATAATAGCTCCACTAATATCGAGAGGATATATTATAAAGAGAAATCACCATCGTGAATTCCCTCGATTTAAATGGATCGAGATCTATGCAATTTATTTAGTTGAGGTGCAAAAGATTTATGAGATGATGGCATGATGACATGATCTGATGCAAATGGCCTTAATGATGAAAGCAACAAACAAAACAAATCACAAGATGAAACTCGAGATGGTGGAAGTCTTACGGGCGTCGGTCTCGAGGCGTTACAACACTCCACCACTATGAGAGGATCTCGTCCGAGATCTAGGATGTACCGGAGAAAGCGAGAAGAGAGAGAGGATGTAGAACTAAGTTGCTTCTTGACAAAGCTGGTGAAACCATGAACCTTGAGAGGTTGAGCAAAATGAATGAAAAAAACAACAAAGATGAACAAAGTTGAAAACACTCCGTTAGAAAAGAGGAACAAGGGATCTGACGAGAACCAAGAGGTTTAGTGATAAGATAGATATTGAAACCACTCCGGTTAAAACTAGATAGAGAAGGAATAAGATTGATATAATTTGGGCGACACGCCATTGAAAGAAGGAAAACTTTATAAGATGAAAAGAACTTGAAGAGATGACACAACACTCCGGTTAACTGGATAAGCAAGAAAAGAAGACGATCCTCACCAAACGAGGTGATGTGTGAAGAGCATAACATCACAATGCCTCCAGGACAAATGAAAGAGTGGAATCGAGAGAACAAAGAAGAGAATAACAACTTCTATCACAATTGAATTTGGAAGGCATCCTTGCAAGAAGGTTAGAATAGAGTTGTTGGAAGACCAACAACGAAAAGAATAAGTTTGTAGTGGGCTTATGGAAACATCTCAAAATTATGAGGTGACAAACGGCCACTAACGGAAATAATTGATTTGATTGAGAGCACCAAAGAGATGAAAAACTTGTTCCATCAAGATGGAAAAGAGATAACTTGGGTCATTAATAAGCACCAAAATAGCAACATTCCTTAGGGAAGGCTTTAGGTGAAATCTATACCGAGATAACTCCAATGAAGAGATTGACGGTTGAAAAGATCTCTTGAACAAAGAGAAAATGATGGATTTAAATATGTCACTCTTGAAAACTTGTGAATCATGAAAGCGAAGGAAAATTATCAAGAATGACCTAACACCACCTCGAGAAGATAAGGTAGAAAGAATCGCACTTTGGAATGCACGATAAAGAATGCTTGAACTCCTCAAAACAAAACATGTGTTGAGCACCATGTTTATTTTGAAGTATGCTAAAGCAGCGGATCTTAACCGAGAGAAATCTTGATGAACAATTGAAGAATGAAAAGAATCCTTGATGAAGCACCATGTAGAGCCTCCAAGAAGAACTCCGGTAAACAAAAGGGTGATAGAAAGAAGAGAAGTTGAAAACACAAGGTGAAGTCTTGCGATGATTTAGATGGAGCTTCACGACGAGATAATCACGGAAAACTTGGAACTCAGGAAAAGAAAAGATGAAGCAAAAAGAAAGCGAGAATTTTAAGGGCCTCCGGAATAAAGAATTAATCACTTGGATGAACAAGAATAAAATTATGTTATGCTTATCCTTCACCAATTAAATTGATGACAATCAGCGGTTTGGCATCTTGCTTATTCTCGTAGAAAGGATTAAAAGAGATATATCAAAACTTGAGAAGGTCTTGACGAACCACGGTAGGATTGGAACAACAAATGAATTGACATGATGAACAAGGAAGAGATCTTGAAAGAACCACCGTAAGAATTGAAAATGATCGAAGTAAGGGTGCATCACGGGTAGAATTAGCAAATGAGCGAAGGTGCTTGAGACAAACTAGATACATGAAAACAAAGAGATCAAGAAGCTGATTATAGGATATTTAAGCGATGCCGGTAAGATTTGGAGAGCGAGTGAAAGCTTGAATGAATATCTTGAGATGATGGGCTTGAAGAATGGGCGAAAAAGACTCCTAAAATGCTCGGATGGGTGAAAAGATTCTCACAATCGAAAACAATTATGAGAGGATGGCAACAAGCTAGCACCATGAATCTTGAAGAGAATAGAGCAAGATTAAAGAAACTCTTCTTGGTCTTCAAATGATGAGAATGACAACGAGAAACACCACCAAAATTATTGAGGCTGCAGGAAGAATCAAAAGCGAAGAGGTTGAGCCAACTATGAAAAGAATTTGAAAGATCTTGGAGAAAAGCATTTGGTGATGATAACTCATTCTTCGTCAAACTTGGAGAAGAATTTAGGATAGCTCTGGGAAAATAGAAGAGTCGGGTAAGATCACAGGAAAAGACCCGTGGGTTAGGGCCCACTCAAAAGAACACCGTTGAAAAGATTTAAAAGAGATGTTGCACGGTTGAATTAAATGGCTTGAATGAGATAACAATCTCGAAAGAGCTTGAGCGAATCTGAGTGGAAACACGAATCTTGAGATATCTTGAGCACTCCGGAATAACAAATAAGCGGGAAGAATGATAATGAGGTGCACGGTATGAGAAGACATTGAAATGAGGAAAAAGGTATGATCGACAAAACTTGACTTGAATCCACGGAGAAGAGAAAAGAATGAGGAAAAGCGAACTAGTAGAACATCTTCTTGAGAACCACCGGTAAGAACATTGGCGGAAAGAATGGAGAAACTTCGCATGAATAAATGGATACTTGGTAAAGAAATCTTAGTCCTTGAGGAAAAAGGGTGGGTGGGCGGGGAAAAAACAAAAGCGACTTGGAGGCGGATGAAACAAACACCGTTGAGAAGAAATGATAATTAGTGTTGCGATGTTGAAGTGATCGGATCCACTTGAAGAAAAACGCGGTTGAAAAGGATTGACATGACAATCTCGATGATCAAGAAGGATAAGTATTCACATAACAATATGAGAACACCGTTTAAGAAAGGTATGGATTCAACATTTGACTTGAAACAACTCAAATACCACAAATAAAACAAAACAAAGGATTTGGCTTGCGAGAATAAGCGGAACAAATACATATGATAGAGATTTACCCAATCCCATATCATGCATACATCGAAAAGATATTCTAGGAGCTACTTGAATTCCCACCAATAAAACTCCGAAACTTTACGGTTATGCAATGCGGTGTTGGGGATACGGGGAAGCAATATATCTCACCCAAACTAACAATACCTACATCCATTTGTATCCATCAAATCGACACATAACCAAGAAACCTTGAAATCGTGTACCTCAACCTTGAAAAGCATCAGATTATCTGAGTCATGGCAATACTCCGTACTCACCTCGATTACTAGGTTAGCGGGCTTATCTCACCAACAAGCGCATAAAAGAGATTTTCGATGTTGGCGTACTAAACTCGGTATTCGAGCGCAGCGATAAAATTATGGCGACAACACCTCGGAGCTCGACTCCGGGACACCTCCGGTAAAAAAAACCTGGCGGCGGGAAGCGACCAAGACAATGTTGTCATCATAAAACCATCGAACGATTCTAAGATACCAGCGTGATCCTAAAAATTTTTAGTGAAATTTGAGAAGAAAAGTCAAAACTTCTCGTCGGGAGACCTCACGGAGCGACAGAAGGGGTGAGGAGTAAAAAAATACCTAACTCTCCGATATATATAATCCTAAATGACTCAAAACATTTTCTAGACACAACTCGGCGCTAAAAAAGCGATCAGCGGTGGGGCTCCTAAGGTGAGGAAGGCTCGATTACCAACTTAGCGCCCTCGATGCGGCTATATCTCCCGTGTCGAAGCACGACTTAGAGGCATAACGCATTGAAAGCAATGTCATAAGTGAGGTAATCTTCACATAACCATGTAATACATAAGGAAAGAGATACATAGTTGGCTTACAATCGCCACTTCACACAATTACATGAATAAAGCATTACATCATCGAGATACAATCAAGGTCTCGGAACCAAAATAAAGAAGAACCCCAAATCGACAAAGGTCCCGATCGACTAGCTGGGCTCCCTCTTGATCAACTAGAGCGAAACAACACAAAGGCAAGATCTTCATCGAGCTCCTCCTTGAGCTTGGATCGTCGCTTGCTTTCGGTAACATAGGCACACAAAGCTGGTTTTGGAAGT
>JAHHZJ010001398.1:0-60051 GCA_021437245.1 Aegilops speltoides
GGGGCAATTGGAGATGGAGTGGGCTGAGCCTGAGAAGTCTTCATCCTCTTCTTGCCTTTGGGGGTGTAGCTTGTTTGCTGTTGTTGGGGAGTTACGGTGGAGTCTTGTTGTTGTGGGTGATCAGCCCACGAAGCATCTGGCGGTTGGCGTCAAAGGGCGACCAATCGCGATGAGTTCCTGTATTTTGTATGAGCAGGGCAGATGATACCACTTGATGTTCGTCGAGGAAGAACTTCATCATCATTACATTGTCATCTTGACCAATGTCTTCAGGCGTTAGGTTCAGCCTGCTGGAATATCTTCACTTCATGAGCCTGTGGTAGCAGGTTCATGGACAACCATTCTTCGTTCTTGATGTCGCGTCTGGGTGAACCGCGAAATGGGTTCAATGACTAAGGGCTGCAATGTAGAGCAGCCCTAGTCTTATTGGTCTTGCGCTTCTTCTTGGAGGAAGCGGCGTGGAAACTTCGATATGCTTTCTCTTTGGCGTCGGACCTCGGTAGCCTTGTCTTCTTACATTACGGCGGTTGTGAGTGACCTTTGGCCGAGGCAGTCATGCTGCTCGGGAAGATAATCGAGGGCTTCTTGGCAGAAGGCTCGGGCCGTTTAGCGAGGTGCTTCTTCTTCCTCTTTGCAGCCATCCACGGGGTCAATGCAGGCAGGCCGAGGGACTTAGCTTCTCGGCCTCATTGTGGCAAGCACACACTATATCGGCCAAAAGTTTCATGCGTTCTCGAGAGCCACTGAGCTTCTTAGCGTTTCTTGAGAAAAGCTTCTTTAAGCTCATGTAGCATGACCTTGAAGTTGCGGGCGTCTTGAACACTCCAGATTGGCCACATGCTTCTTGAATTGAGCCTTCTCAAAATCAATCTTGTTTTTGAGCTCAACGATCGTTGAGCAAAAGCTAGCTCGAAGCAATGGCACCATTGAAGGCGACAAGGGCCAATTGGGGCTGTAAATCTTCAAAGCTAACGTTGGGGTGTCGAACCACTCATCAATGAAATTGTGAATGATGACCACATCAAAGAGAGGCGGGAGTTCTGAAGATTTACCTTCTTCCTTGCTCTTTATCGGTTGCTCAAGAGCATCATCGACAGATCTTCATCACTTGATAGATCAATGGGTTCTTCCGTAGAATTGCGGCGGAGTCAAGGCTACATCTGATCGGATGGTCTAACAAGCTGCTTCTTCTTCTCCGTTCTCTTGGAGACAGGGCAAATCTTCAGATTACTGCGGCCGGGAGGTCGGTGTGATGGCTTCCCGTGAAGTCTTTGGAGGTCTGTTGAGGTAGAAGCCTTGGACATCTTTGCTTCTCTGACTTTGGAGGAGGGCGAAGTGTCGATGTCAAAACCAGCGGATCTCGGGTAGGGGTCCCGAGCTGCGCGTCTAGGCGGATGGTAACAGGAGGCGAGGGACCGCAAGTTTTACAGGTTGAGGCCCTCTCGATGGAGGTAAAACCCTACGTCTGCTTGATTAATATTGATGATATGGGTAGTACAAGAGTAGATCTACCACGAGATCAAGGAGGCTAAACCCTAGAAGCTAGCCTATGGTATGATTGTTGTAATGTATGTTGTCCTCTGGACTAAAGCCCTCGGTTTATATAGACACGGAGGCTAAGAATTACAGAGTCGGTTACAATGGTAGGAGATCTCACGTATCCGTATTGCCAGAAAGCTTGCCTTCACGCCAGGAGAAAGTCCCATCCGGACACGAGCTAAGTCTTCAATCTTCTATCTTCGTAGTCTTGGAGTCGGCGGATAATGATAGTCCGGCTCTCCGGACTTCCCCCTAGTCGAGACTCCTCATTAGCCACTGAACCGGTCTTCAATGACGATAAGTCCGGTAGCGCATAATGTTCGGCATTGCAAAGGCGGGTTCCTCCTGAATCATCGAAGATCATGAGCAATGAGGATAGTGTCGGCTCTGCAAAAATAATTTCCACATTCCACCGTAGAGAATAAAATATACACTAGCTCAATCTGGCGGCGTATTATCGGCGTGGCGTCACACGCTACCAAGCCTTTGTTTAAATCGTTTTTTACCATGCCACCTCGGCACGTTTAGCGGCGGTTTCATAACGCGTCTTGTCGGCGAAGATCATGTCCCCTTATCCGGGATTCTCATGAATCGTCGCGTGGGTAACCCCGTTCCGTCTCCACGCCTCCTCTATCGAAGGTGAATCTCGAGCGGTCCGCGGAGGCGGCTCTTGGTATTTTCCTCTTTATAAGAGGACCAGGCCTGCCCTTGTTTTCAATCTCGCATCGAATCTCTTCTTGGCTCCCGTTCCAACACCGAGCCTCGGTTGGCGCTTTGGATCCTCGGCCATGTCGGCTCCGACCTCGGGGCGGTGGATGCCCTCCTCCATAGCGGAGGAGGACATAATGAGATTCGTGAAGCCAAGTACACGGCCTATGAGGTTTCGCACAGGTTGCCTGCCCAAAGGCAGGCCATGCCCCGCCCCAGGCCGCTGAATACATCGTCTTCGTATCCCACCTCCGTCGAGGGTTTAGGCTTCCGACCGGATCCCGTGAGAGGGCTCTGTTCTACTATGGGCTGGACTTTCACGACTTGGCTCCGAGTCCATCCTCCACATCTCCGCATTCATTATCGTCTGCGAAGCCTTCCTCCGCGTCTCCCACTTCAGCCTATGGCTGAAGACCTTCAAGTGGGCGAAGATGATCGGGCGTCAAGCGGAGTGCAGCGGAAGCGACCATAGGAAAAAGGCCGATGCCCGTGGCGAGGTTCCTTCAAGAGGAACTCGGATTGTGGCAGCACGAGTGGTTCTATATCACGCTCCGAAGGACAGCAGAGCAAAACGCCGCCTTTGTTCCGCCGGGACCTCCGCCGCGATGTGGGTGGGTCGACCAAGGGGCTCAAGCGGGGGCCGTCGAGGGGCGCGCCCTCTCTGCGAGGCCGGTTCGAGACCTCCAAGCGAGAGATCGACTGATCAAGGTGATCACGAGTTATGCTAATCGGCATCTTACGCCTGCAACGCCGTCCTCTCCGTCTATGGGAGTTCAACCCGAAGGGACCTCGGATTCTCAACACTTCATGGGTGCAACACCCATGGAGATGTACAAGTTGTTCTTGAGACCGCGGTGGCGTGTCGGATTTAACGAGGCCGAGGCCTAAGCGCGATCGCTGGATACTCGGTAAATAGCTCGAGTCCGGACATTACTGTTTATATGCCTTTCTAAAGTTAGCCTCGACCCCTTGTTCTTCTGAGGAATGGGTGGTAGCGATCAAAGGCTGATAAGGTGTCGGCCCCCCCTCGAGAGACATACTGGAGCCGTCTGGTCAGAATGTTGGAGGTTGCGCCTGAAGGGGTGGCGGGGAAAATAGAGGAGCTAATATTTAGCCCGGAGGCGGTTGAAGAGAACAGAACCCCTCCTTGGGGAAGAAGAGGACGCCTCCGAAGATCAGGAGGCCAAGCTAAGCGTGGGAAGAGATCTTCACCGGGGGTCCGGCGTCGGGGAGAGAATCGAGCGGCAATTATCGCCAAGGACCAGCCCTCAACGAGCCGTGAGTATGAAAAGAGTTAATTAGTAAGAAATACCTTCATTAGTGTTTGGTGGGTAACCAAAATATTTATATTGCAGTTTGGATCCACGGCCTTCTCAAATGAGTTCCTCTTGAGGACCTTCTTAGGAGATGATGGAAGCGTCGCCTCCGTCGCAGCGCCGCCGGATAAGCGAGGCGAGCCAGTGTCATCACGGAGGTATCCCGAGTCGGAGGGCGAGAGAGTTCGGCACCCACTAGTATCCGGTGGGGAGGCTGAAGAATTTGCTTGAGGCGTCCGTTTGAGGAAGATCATCGTGCGTTGATCGTATGGTGATTGGAAGGATTTCTTCCGCCCGAAGCGGATTACAATGCCGCCATGAGTTTGCTGGCGGATTTGAGGTATCACGAGAATGGCGCACCCTTTTGTCTTTTAACAGTTCGCGCATAAAATCGCCTGTATAGATAGTAGCCCCTGAGACTCGGTAGGTTGCCGGAAGCGACGTGACGTCTGAGGATCGAAATCTAAATAATGAATTCCGTCGTTCCTATGCGGGTGGCGGATAGTCGAGGCTAGCGGACTAGTGAGTTCTTGCGAATTAAATCGGCAACTTGACTTAGCGAATCACGGACATCGCACTTGTCAGCAAGCGACGCTTAGTCATAAGGTAAAAAGTTCTCCATGATGCGCTTTATTAAAGAAATTGAAGCCTTCCTCTAATAAATTATATGCTGTTATCACTGAGCAGTCTGCTTTCTTGTGGAAGGCTTCGGGCGAGCGATGCTCGAGCTAAGGAGCAAGCCCAAAGTGTGCCTGGCTGCCTCGAGGCGGCGAGAGTTAAGCCGAAAGAGTTGCGCCTTTTGTCTAAGCCGAGGCGGTGGCGAATTGGCCATGAAAGTAAAGGATCTGCCGACCGCAATGAGGCTCTTGAAAAGAGCACTTATTGGGCGGGAAGACACGAAAGGCCACCGCCCGAAGCCAAGGATGCCGCTCTTGCAATGTCTGAGCTATGAAGGAGGCTGCGCCCGGGCGGAGATATCGTGGCTGGCAAGCCTTTTTCTGCTCGTCGCGGTTTATGGATGGAAAGTATGCTCAATTTGGGCGGTGAAGAGTCCGGAGGATCCATATATGGACTTAGCTGCAAGTGCCATTAAGCACTTCGGGCGAGGAGGATCACGAGGCGGAAGAGCTATATTGGTCTCAATTCCACGGTCCGGATCGCTCACTTCCGTTGTGAGACCGACTAGCGAATGGGCGAGCTAAATCGATGTCCGGACTTGCCATGATGACATCATGGCCCGTGTATGGCTAGAAGGTCCAAAGCGACGAGCTACTTGACTTACTGCAGCAATTCCTTGGGCGGTGCCGCATATAAAGAGATGAAAGCGGTCGGCCTGCATCGCCGAAGTAGCGGATGGCTCTTTCCGTGTGAAGGCGCATTTTCGGAGATGGATGCCACTGTTGCCGCCCGGGGTTGGATGAAGCCGGCTCCTGCGAGCACTACCGGGGAAGTTATCGTGGCGCTCGTGTAATAAATCGCGGTGCTCAAAATATCACATTCAAATGAGCGTATTAGCTTGTAAATCGATGATTATGTTATAATTGCTTTTTTATACTTGTGCGTCCCAAGTAGTAAAACTTCTCTGTCTGACCGTTCGTATACTTTTGTATAACGAAAGATGGCAGTCTTGACCCATTACGCACAAGAGTCTTGGTGTTACTAAAAAATAAGCGTTTTCACACTTTAATCCGGCGTCTCGGTCTGTTATAAGGAGGTGGTAAGCGTAGCGAGCAGAGGCAATCCGGACTATAATGCTTTATCACTTTCACTTAGCGGTGGAGCTCGAGGTTGAGACTACGATATAGCCCCTGGAGCATCGCGCTTCTCGAAGTCGGAAGGCGTGTGTGCTGACGGGAAAGCGGTCCTTCGTCAGCGAAATTCTAAACATTCGATAGTCGATCAGTGGTTGACGGTCTCTCATTGTATCATAATGATCAGTTTTCAGCTTTCTCTCTGAGGTTCGCCCGGCCGGGCGCTGGGGCTGTCGCGATAGTTCTCCACGATGCCGCGTTAGCCGATGATCTGAGCGTAAGGCAGCAAAACACAAGAGCCGGCAAACCCAACATTTGACCAAAGACATGATTGAATCGATGCATATAATGCCTAACTTCGAGATGCGAACACTCCCTAAGGTGTTAGGTCTTTATAATAATGGGCGAGCGATGCCTAAACCCTAGTGTCGAATGCAGGCATGGTCTTACGGCGGCGATGCCAAGCGTCGAGGCTCACTTTGGCTATAGGAAGAAACCAAGGAGAATAACAACAAGAGGCGGTAAAAAAGGTTTACTGTGAGGTCTTAATCTGAAAAGAATCCTCTAGCGGATCCCTACTGCGTCTGCGCTGTGTCTCCGTTGCGCCGTTATCTGGGCCGGGTATGCACATTGTTCATCTGTAGAAAGAGAGAACATTTAGTTTTAAAAACAATTAGATGCGAAAAATATGTAAAATAAGAAATATAAATAATTAAAGCAGGGTTTGTATGAACCCGCGGTTGTTTGTCTTGCGCATCCCCTGCATGAAGGGTATGCGGCTAGAAACCTAGCCTCACGATGCGGATTCGTCTATCGAGTCAGGTCTTTAAATGACCCTCGCACTAAAATGGCGCCCAGCGGACCGGGCATCTTGAGTGTAAGAGGCGCGTGTCACGGTATGGCGTTAAGCGGACAAAGCCTTTCGTCCCAAGAGTGCTTGATATTCACTTTCAAATGGGGCGATATGAAAAATTAATTTTCTCGTCGAAGATTATTCGGCGATCGAACGGACTTCTAATGTCTGAACTGTGCACTTGGCGTAAGGAACTGGTGTCACTCCTTTGAAGGAGGTGCGGCATGTCGGATTCTGGGGGTTTATCCCCATCCTACGGATTGTTTTTGAATCTGACAAGTTTAAGTCACTTTGCCTCCGTCCATTAGGACATTAGTAAATTGTAATCCGTCTATTATGGGATTCAATATCGAAGTCCGTCCGCATTTGAGCAACTTGGAATAGTCCGGTGGTGAAAGTGATTGGTTTTGATATCCAATCTCTACGGTCTTTGGGTTGGACATGTGAAGCTCTTTTAGAAAGTGCGCACTATTTTCCGTATTATCATGAAGTGAGTTCTTGCTTTGACCCCTTGTGGGAAAGTCTTTTGTTTTCGATTCTTTCTGCTGGTGGGGTTTATCTTCTTAAGCAGGCGTCGAGCCTTGTGTTCGGCATTTAGTCGGCGGAATGTTTAAAACCCAACAATCCTGTGGGTGTGATTTGCAGGCCTTCGTGGAGTCTTGTGGATTTGGCATATCCGACCCAAAATCTTGTTTAAGTTGGACAATTATCCTTTGTCATCCTTTAGAGGCTATTTTTTATTATTGGACGCGAGCTTTTGAATCCGGCGTTATTTGCCGTGCTCTTTGGGCTTTTCTCTTTATTCGGCGCTGCTCTTTTCTGCGCCGTGATTTTCGTTCCATCTCTTATCTCGGGTGTACTTGGGTTCTGGTGCTGCATCTTGCCAACCAGCTATCCTCTCCCTTAGAAGCGGGTCATGAGGCTTGTTAGTGCGGACATTGTCCTCGGTTTCTCTTGACCGAGGTGCTGGTGAAACCATTCGTCTCGGACATTGTGCTTGAAAGCTGCTAAGGCTTGGCGTCCGGACGATCGACTATTTGGTTCTTTTGGTGAGAACCTGTTCGGAATTTCCTTGTGACTCTCGGGCTGTTGAGTTATATGACTTAGATCATTTGCATCAGGAGGGCGGACATAAGTCCCTTGAAAATTTGCTCATCGTCCTCGAGCTCTTCCCAACTTCCAGAGTGTTTCTTTGGGAGGCTTTTAAGCCAATGACGGGCTGGCCCTTTGAGCTTGAGAGGTAGGTATTTTATAGGCGTGGAGATCGTCTCCTCTGGCCATATGTATGTGTAGTATATAATCTTCTATCAGGACTCGGTCGGTTGTTCCATCGTGAGGCCTCTATGTTGATGGGTTTAAATCCTGCTTTGAGAATTCATGGTCCGGCACCTCATTAGTGAAACATAGTGGGTGTCTGGCGCCCTGTATTTGTGTGTGCGCTATCGCCGGACACTTGGCGTGTTGCCTTGCTTCTTGGGGCCTTCTCCTTTGGCCCGTAAATGGACTGGCTGGGCCATCTATCCTTCAAGTTCGTTGGTGGATTTTTGTGTGGTGCCGTTGTCATAATTTGCGTCATCGGCCATCTATCAACTAAGCGGCCCCTTTATTTTTGGGCGGTGGAGGCTTTATGGCCTCCTCGTCAATTCGATAGCGACTTGCGCCGGGTAGCTCTTTGATTGGTGGCCATTGCCGCACTTGCTCTGCGGTTTTGAGCACTTTGCTCCATCTCATTCGAGTGTGTCTTCGCTGTTTTGAGCCTCCGTTTTCCTTCTTGAGGCTTCTTCGATCTTGTGAGTCTTTTCGAAGGTTCTTGCTCTCGGTGGCGTGTCGGCATGATGTCGTCCGGATGTTATTTTCACGGGCTTGGACTGATTATCGACTAAATCGTGTTGGACGGTTGCTTATTTGCATGTTCGTCCTCCACTTGTGAGCCCTGCCGTAGTGCGGGCTCCTTGGGAGCATTGTTGTTGTCGAGGCGGGATTTAGGGCGACGTCTGCGCTGCCGTTTTGGTCGTTTATCGGCGGGGTCTACCGCAACCCGTTGGTCCTCGTTATCGCTCTCCTTTGGGGTGTCCACCATATATACGTCGTGTGACGAGGTGGTTCTCGCATGCTTTATATGCTCTGTTTTTGTTCGTCTCGGCATAAATCGTCCATTCCGTCGATGTCTTGGTCGTAGTCTAACATGTCCCGTTAGATCATCGGCGGTGGCTACAAAGTGGGTGGTGGGTGGGCTCTGAATTTCTTCGTCGTCCGTACCCCAGCCATTACGGCCATAGTCGGCGGGACTCTCTGATAACAAGAGGTGCTTTAGTGAATTCAGGACATCGCCAAAGCGAGTATTGAAAGATGTCAGCGGCGGTGAATTCCATAACCGGCGCCCAATCGGATCGATTGCTAGGGGCGGCGGGAGGTTGGTCGGCGCCTCGGAATCACGAGTTCGCGAGGACAAGATCGGTGTTGGCTCCATCGCCGTGGATGTTGAAAGCCCCGAGCGGCGTCTATCCACGGCCCTCGTCTGGCGATCGGCTCGGGCTAATGGCGAAGCGGATCGTGTCGCGACCACCAAAGGCCTTTATTCAGCAGCGAGCTAGATCATGCCCATCGTCACGCGGTCTGGCGCGCTCGGCTAGTGGCTCGAGTCCGTCGAAGATCAAGTCTCCGCGGACATCGGCCGTAAAGTTCAAGCTTCAAATCTGACGGCGGCCAGGGGTGTAGCTTCGATCTGCTCCGGATGGCCAGCGAATTGGCCCGATCTTGAAGCCGCGAATCTGAAGATTTGTCCGGGTGAAAAGTCTCACCTGGACAGCGTCGTTGAGTTGAAGATGCCATCAAGCCTATTGGTGACGACACAAAGGAACTCTCAATGAAAGCACCATTATCGATTGTCAAAACCGGCGGATGTCGGGTAGGGGTCCCTAGCGGCGTCTAGGCGGATGGTAACGAGGAGGCGAGGACACGATGTTTTATCTGGGTTCGAGCCCTCTCGATGGAGGTAAAACCCTCGTCTGCTTGATTAATATTGATGATATGGGTAGTACAGAGTAGATCTACCACGAGATCAAGGAGGCTAAACCTAGAAGCTAGCCTATGGTATGATTGTTGTAATGTATGTTGTCCTCTGGACTAAAGCCCTCCGGTTTATATAGACACCAAGGAGGCTAGGGTTACCTGAAGTCGGTTACAATGGTAGGAGATCTATGTATCCGTGTTGCCAAGCTTGCCTTCCACGCCAAGGAAAGTCCCATCCGGACACGAGCCGGAGTCTTCAATCTTCTATCTTCGTAGTCTTGGAGTCCGGCGGATAATTATAGTCCGGCTGTCCGGACACCCCCTAGTCCAGGACTCCCTCAAGGGGCTTCATCAGAGTCAGCACCATTGTCAGAATGATCTACTCTGGCGCCTTGGACCATGATGTAAGTGATGAGGCTGTCAAGGTTGGCGTAGGGGCCAATGAAATTGGGATTAGCTTCACGGGAGCCGTCAACACGGGGAGCAGAGGGACCCGGGTTGAAGTCCAAACCCAAGGACTTCTTGTTCTTCTTGGCTGAAGCCACAGCAAACTGATAGTTGCGCTTGAAGAGCGAATCTTCACGACACCATAGTAGTGAAGTGGGATCTGCGTTCGCTGGCTGTGGCCCACGGACCATACAAGGATAGAAGCCTTGTTCAATGGCTTTAGCTCGGCTCTTGGGTTGAAGCCCTCGATAGAGGATATCACCCCATGGTCTCTTGATGGCATGCTTCTCTGCATATTCCTTTGTCACAAATTTGTACTTGAACCACTCCTCAGCCCAATAGCGTCGAATCCATTGGATTCACGTCTTCCTCTGATGATAATTGTTTTCTGGATTTGTCTTGTATAGTTCTGCTAAATCATCAGGCGGATCTTTAGATGTTCCTTCTCTTCGCTGTCTGCCACCCTTCCTTGCTGATTTTTCTATTGCCATGAACTTCAAGCTGAAAGGCTTCAATAGGTTCAAAGGCTTGATTTAGCTTCTTTGGTCGGGCGAGGAAGCGGCCAGGAGAATTTATATGATCTTGCAAGTGATACGCAAGCGAATCACGGACTATGAGAACCAAGGATTCTCCATGGACATGTACTGTGTGACATTAGAATCACGAGGAAGGGAAGAGGTCATATGCATTCTCGGAAGATTTTGAAGATAAATCGGTTTGAAGACATTGACCTCATGTTGCGAGACATTCACTTATATAGATGAATTGGTTCCAGATTTGTACCAATCCGTGAATAAGTACAAGTGAGGAATCAAACTAGTAGAAATCTAAGTGAATCGACTAAGCGTTATGAGATCTTGAGATGGAATAGATCTAGCTTTGAATGAAGCGAAACTACTTTTGGTAAGCAGGATGAATCTTGAAGATAAAAGGTGGTAAAAATAGAGTTATTATTACACGCGAAGAACTGCTAGATGGAGAAGAATAGGAGACCGGCGGTTCAGCCCACGTGCCCTAACTTGGCGACGGAGGACACCTCTGGCGGCGGAAGGGCGATGTCGCGGCGGCGTGAGGGCGGCGTCGGAGAAATCGCGGCAGCTAAGCACTTCATCGCCGGCGTCGTCTCGAGCTAAGCGGTGGCGCTAGGGTTTTGCGGAGGTGGATAGGTGGAAGAAGTATTTCTTTACCGAGAGACAGGTATTTATAAGTAGGTGAGGACCTGGCGCAATTCTGTTGGTGCCTGGCCAGTTCACATCGAGGGCACATGGCAAGCATGCGACACCCTCGGGGTTGTCCCATGTTCCCACGCCGCCCGGGCATATCGGAGGATTGTTCCGTCTTCTCCGGATTTCAGCAGTAAAGATAAGCCATTAAAAACAGATTTAATGTTTGTCTCTTTGCCTTACTGGCGACTAGGGCCTTGAGAAGACATTCAGCAGTTTCAACGAATTCATATGATTTGGAGAGATAGATTTTGAGATAGTAAGCATAGAGAGGTTAGGGTCGATCACATTCACTTAATTCAAAAGATCCAATCTTGAAGACATAGCTATAAGTGAATGCTGTAGAGGACAGAACACTAGTATATATATGTTAGAAAGCAATCAAATCATCATAGTGCAGTAAGTCGTGAAGACAAATTGAAACTGAAGACAAACCAAATGCGAGGTCATTGCAATATAACACCTTGAGTGAAACACTTCAAACAAGAAAGTTCGTGGTGGCATTACCCACCGTATAGGAAGTATTAGACCCAGACATGGCGCACAATTATCGTGGCGCTCCGAAGTCAAATTCGATGTTAATGTATTCACACTCAGAGTGTAAATCTTCATTGATTGAAGATATACATTACTTTGTGTGTTGCACATCTAAGTCATCAACATGCATAAGTGTTAGGATGTGTGCACGATCACGGGACATTAGAGGATTCTAAGATATTTAGCTCACCTTTGTAACTTGCAAAACCTTTTCTCATCCAAGGGCTTTGTGAAGATATCGCGATTGCTCATCGGTGTTGGCGTGAATGATATCGATATCTTTCTTCATAACATGATCTACGAGAAAGTGATGATGAATTTCTATATGCTTTGTCTTGAGTGTTGGACTGGATTGTTGGCTATCTTGATGGCGATCTCGTTATCATGAAGAGAGTACTTGTTTCAGATTGATGCCATAGTCCTTGAGAGTTTCCTTCATCCATAGATTTGAGCACAGTGAGGATCCGGCAACAATGTATTCAGATTCAGCGTTGAGAGTGATACAGTTACGCTTCTTGAAGACCAACAGACAAGTGATCGACCAAGAAAATGGCATGTGCGGATGTAGACTTCGTTCCACCTTGTCACCAGCATAATCAGCATCCGAGAATCCCACCAAATCGAATCTTGAGCCTTGGGATACCATAATCCAGTGTTGGGGTGTAAGCCAAATATCGAAGAATTAAGCTTCATAGCTAAGTGATGCGATTCCTTTGGTGCCGCTTGGTACCGAGCACACATGCAAACACTAAGCATAATATCTGGCCTAGATGCACATAAATAAAGCAAAGAACCAATCATGGTGCGGTATACCTTTTGATCGAACTCTTTACCATTGTCGTCGGGACCAAGATGGTGCTTGGCTGGCATTGGCGTCGTGTAGCCTTTGCAGTCTTCCATTCCAAACTTCTTCAGACAATCTTTGAGGTATTTCTCTTGAGATATGAAGATGCCATTCCTCTGCTGAAGAATTTGAAGACCAAGGAAGAACTTCAGCTCACCCATCATGGACATTTGATGTTGCTCTTGCATCATGTACCCAAACTCATCACTATAAATCTGGTTGGTGCATCCGAAGATTATGTCATCCACATATATTTGGCACACAAACAGTTCACCATCATATGTATTCGTGAAGAGAGTGGGATTGAGGGATCCAGGTTTGAAGCCTTTGCTCTTGAAGTCTTTGATTGTATCATACCGAGCACGAGGGCTTGTTTGAGGCCATCTGATTGCCTTGTTTAGCTTGTACACCATATCGAGGATGTTTTCGATCTTCAAAGCCGGTGGTTGTGCGACATATACTTCTTCTTCAATCTTGCCATTGAAATGCAATCTTCACATCCATTTGATATAGCAAGATATTGTGATGATTTGCATAGGCTAGCGATATGCGAATAGCTTCAAGCCTAGTGAGGAGTCTGGACTGGGGGGTGTCCGGATAGCGGACTATCAATATCCGCGGACTCCGGACTACGAATAGAAGATTGAAGACTCGGCTCGTGTCCGGAAGGTACTTTACTTGGCGTGGAAGGCAAGCTTGCAATCTGGATATGTAGATCTCCTACCATTGTAACCGACTACTGTAACCCTAGCCCCTCCGGTGTCTATATAAACCGGAGGGCCGTGAATCCGTAGGACACAACATTACATCTCAACAATCATACCATAGGCTAGCTTCTAGGGTTTAGCCTCATTGATCTCGTGGTAGATCTACTCTTGTACTACCCATATCATCAATATTAATCAAGCGGGGCGTGAGGGTATTACCTCCATCGAGAGGGCTGAACACAGGTAAAAACATTGTGTCCCTCGTCTCCTGTTACCATCCGCCTAGGCCTGATTTGGGACCCCCTACCGAGATCCACGGTTTGACACCGACATTGGTGCTTTCATTGAGAGTTCCTGCGTATGCGTTGCCGATAAGCGGATGACTTTACCCGTCTTCAAAAGCGGTGTTCTCACGAAGAGCCCTGGCCGCTGGTCGGACAATCCGGCTCGGCGGCTTCCTTATGACCGCTTTGTCCGGCCGTCGCCCGGCAATGACTTCTCAAGTCGTCAAAGCAATCTTGAGTCAGCCCTAAAGCTGCGAGCAGTTAGATCAATCGAGCTCTCGTTTGTTAGCGAGCTCTTGGATCGCATTGCCGCCACAGAGAAGTCATAGCGGACTACAATCAGATTGGGCTTAAAACCGATCGAGAGATTAACTCTCCCAGTTACCCACCACATCGAAGTGGTAGAAGAACAACTTCGGCAACTTCGTTGCCATTGTTGAAAACAATCGTGTCGGACTCCAGAACCCTCCATGCGGTTCAGCGGAATGCGAACTCTGATCGAGCATTGAACCTAAAGTCATGCGTCGCTCCGGACTCGCTGGGCTGTTTCCAGCAAATCAAGCTTCCGAAATCGGAAGTCCCTCGGCCATTGAGCCCAAAGATGGGCAGGGATCGGATTTTATTCCACCCTCCGCCCGGACATATCGACTTATCTCTAGTTGGCAAGAGCCCTCGGAAGCAGTACATCATTCTTGGGCGATTCCTCCTGGTTATGGACGGGATAAAGGACTGCCGAGAGGAGAGCATAATCTCAATATTCTGCAATAGCTGCACGGACAAGGGAATCTGACGCCATCGATCGTCACAAGATTACGCGTTTTACCGATCTGGCGTCCATAGTCGAAATCTTGTCGCGACGGAAAGTTTCGGAAAACTGAAAATAAATTTTGGGATAATCCATTTAAACCACATCATGGTAAAGGCGCCTCACAATCGGACAGCGGATGCAAAGATCAAGCAAAAACCCAGCAAGGGAAGCGGAACCGTCTTTGGAGGGATGGCTCAATGGACCTGTAAACTTCTGTCTGGAGAGCTATCCCAACGCATAGCCTTGAGCATGTTGGAAAATACGGCGGTGGCCAAAAGTGGCGAAGAGCTTACGGCTCGAAACCACTCCAACAATACCGACCGCAGTGTCAGCAGTCTTGAGACTTTCGCATCAAATAATATGCAACGAACAATCAGCGAACTTCGCGAAGTCTACCAAGTAGCAGCAAATCCATGGGTGACCAGCTATCACCTTGGTAGCTAGCAGCAGGCCCACATCTCGAACTACGAGCCCGGTCGCTTGGTACTTAGTCCCATAGTGGGCGGCTTTCGGTGACAAAGGTCCTCATGAATGGCGGCGGCGGACTAAACCTCATTCTGAGAAACCCTGCGGAAAATGGAAATCGATTGGAGCCGTATTGGCGAAGCGGCACAACCTTGAGGAATAATCCCTAGCTGGGAAGCGCGCTGCCGGAAAAATCACACTCGATGTGGTGTTGGCTCTCCGGACAATCTCAGATCGAAGAAGTCACGTTCGGTAGCCCGTTCAGCGGCTATCCGCCATAATGGGGCGAGAGGCATTCACAATTTTCAAGCAATACCTCATTACGGTACATGAAGCTCAAAATGCGGGCCCGTGGAATAATCATTCTCGTCGATGATCCGGACACAGCACTCCAGCGCCGAAAATAAGACAGCCGCACTAGCCCTCGAGGCACTATCCGAAGCCTTAGCGGCGAGAGGAACTCACCGCGCTTCGCTCTCGGTAGCAGGGGCGGCGTGATACTTGATAAAAGATCCAAGTCCACCTCCTTCAAACCAGCGAGATGAGATAGTTAAATTTCAGGTCCACCAGCGGACCCAACAAAAGCGGCCTCCATCGGGAGCACGGTTGAACCCGAAGTCGGCGGCACTGCTTGAATTCGCCGGGAAAATTGGGACATCTTCGCTGGCACCCTTCCGGACATGCCGGAATCCCTTGCGAGGTTGGCGAGAACACAGCCTAAACATCCTAAAAGGATTCAAACCAATCAAGCAGGCTCTTGACGATTTTCCGAGCCCAAAAGACAAGCAATGGGAGAAGAGCTAGCCAAGTTATTGGAAGCGGATTCATCGAGAGATATCAAACATCGGACTGGCTAGCAAATTTGGTGATGGTACCAAGAAGGACAAATCCTGGCGACTCTGCGTCGACTTCAAAGACCTCAATAAGGCTTGCCCAAAGGATCCTTTCCCCCTCCCGCATCGATCAAATTATCGATGCCACGGCGAACACGATTCGTTGTGCTTCACGGATGCATACTCGGCTATCATCAAATCAAGATGGCGGAAGCGAACCAAGCATAGCGGCATTCATCACTCCATACGGACCATTACTGCTTCAACACGATGCCCTTCGTACTCAAAAATGCGGCGCAACATATCGGCGCATGATTCAAACATATGCAGTTGCGGATAGGGAAAAGCGATCGAGGCATCGTGAGCGGCGTGGTCGTCAAAACAAAACTCGTCGAAACTTTAGTAGGCGATTTGAGGCTCACATTCGACAACCTCGAGCATATGACATTAAGCTGAATCCGGAGAAATGTGTTTTCGGCGTACCAGCGGAAAAGCTCTTGGGCTTCATTGTATCCGGTAGAGAATCGAAGCGAATCCGGCCAAGATCCGAGCTCTGTCACGGTTGGATATCCCAAGGACCTCAAGCAAATACAAAATTAACGGGATGCGTGGCAGCCTTAAGCCGTTTATCTCCCGTTTAGGAGAAAGGCGTCGCCTCTTCTCGCCTCTAAAGGCGCACGAACACCAGTGGGCGGATGCACTCTGCGGGACTCGAAGAAATAAAGGCCATATTGGCAACAAATCCGGTCTGGCTGCGCCCACTCAAAGCGAACCGATGTTGTTATACATCGCTGCAACACATCAAGTTGTGGCGCTGTCCTCGTCGTCGAGCGAGCAGCGAAGGGCATAAATTCCCTCTTCAAAAACGGTGTATTACGTATCCTTTGTGTTAACCCCTGCAAATCCGTTACTGCACTATCAAAAGATAGCATATCGCGGTGTTCATGGCGTCCGGAAGCTCGGCACTACTTTCAAGAGTGTTCGATAACGGTGGCTTCGAAGTACCACTCAATGACATTATAAATAACCGCGATACAGCAGGCGAGGATTGCAAAATGGGCCATTGAGCTCTTGCCATTCGACATATTTTACAAACCTCGGCGAGCCATAAAATCGCAAGTCTTGGCTGACTTAAATGCTGAATGGATGAGCGAACTACCTAAAAATGCGGCGCATACTCCAATGGACTATGCGCCAGCGGCTCCAAAATGTTGGCGGATGGGGCTGGCGTTGTACTTACGTCCCCACGGAATCTGATCCGATATGTACTTCAAATAATGTACGGACTCCAACAAGCGCGGCGAATCTGAGGCCTTGTTACATGGTCTCCGGATGGCGATCTCCATGGGCATTCAACACCTAGAGGTGCGTGGGGATTCAAACCTGCAATATCCCAAATAAATGGAGACTTTGGCGCCAAGGATCCGAAAATGGCAGCATATCATAATGCTGTCACGAAAATGTCGGCTCGGTTTGAAGGACTCGAATTCCATCACATAGCCGAGATAACAACCAAGCGGTGACATTACAGCGCGCATCGGTGCGAAAGCGTGATGTTGTCCCTCAAATATCTTCTGGAATGGCTCTTCAAGCCATCCGTCTATGGGAAGAGAGTCGGTAGCGATAAACGGGAAAAGCCGCACCAATTGGTGACTCGGCGGACAACGTAACACAATCCGCCCGACATAATGGCGATGTCGCGCGTGGGCAGAACCTTTCTGGCCTACTTACTTGGCGGGAGCTCCCGAAGACCAAAATGAGGCCCATTGCATAGTCCGTGATCGAAGGCCTACAAGGTTCATGAGGAGAACTTTATAAGAAAAGTACTACGGAGTCCTTCAAAGATGTATCTCCGAAGAAGAAGGCGAAACCTCTGGCTGAAATCCATGCGGACTAGGTGGACACCACGCAGCAGCCGGGCCCTGGTAGGAAAGGCATTCGTGCGGATTTTATTGCCGACAACTGGGCGGATGCACATGACTTGGTCGGCGATCGTCGGTTGCCGACTCTTCGCTAATCGAGCCATATGCCACCCACCGCCCTCAAAACCATACCCATTACACGGCGTTCGGCGGCAGGGGCTTGACATGGTGGCGCCCTTAAAGGGAACCCACAAGAAAAAATACCTGTTGGTCATGGTGGATAAATTCACCAAATGGATAGAGGCCAAACCGGTCAAAGCAGCGAGTCCGGACCAGTGATAGACTTTATATCGGAGGTGGTACACGTTCTGAGTCCCCATAGCATCATCACCGATATGACACGATGAGGTCAAGGCATGGTGCAAAAATATGGGCATTAAGCTCGACTATCGTCGATCTATCACCCTCAAACCAGCGGTCAAGTGGAAAGAGCAAGCGGTCTAATAATGGCGGCATTAAACCCGGACTAGTGAGGTCACTCACTAAATCAGACACCAATGGGTCGAGGAGCTCGACTCCGTACTCTGGGGCTGCGGACAATGCCTAACCGTACTACGGATTCACACCATTTTTTTGGTATCTGGCCGAGGCGATCTGCCTGCGACATTATTCATGACTCACCTCGAGTGCGCATGTATGCGAGGAAAGAAGCGAGCTTGATCGGCGGGACAGCTGGACACATTGGAGGAAGAGCGTGGCGTCGCGAAGGCTCGTTCCGCATTTTACCGGCAGCGAGGCTCGAAGATATCAAAGCAAGAAATGCGGGCCAAGACCTATAACGTTGGTGAACTAGTTCTCGCTGCGGACAAGAAAAGGACAAGCTCAAACCCGGATGGGAAGGCCCCTTCATCATTGACCAAATCTTGATCGGTGAGGCGTGCGAGTCTAAAATCGTCGGACAACCGACTCGAGCGAACCCATGGGCGCAGCCCGCCTCCGGCGATTCTATGCCTAGCGCGGACTAAAGTTCGTCCCTTCCCCGTCCAATCTTTTATACTTGGCTGTCTTTTATCTCTCCTTTTATCCTTTTAAAATTAACAAATCCCTTGGGGCCTATTTTCGCATTTTTTGCATACATCTGACGTGCCACCCTTTTCGTTATTCTGAGGCTTCTTTTACGAAGCTCAACTATCTGAGTTTATACCCAACACATGTGTCATGCTTCCACATGTACCTTTTACTCGCCATTATATGCATCGATATGACTTAAGTTTTGGCCAAGATGGGTTGCACGGCTCTGTGCTTACCCCTCGTTCCCGATTGTTCGGCTAGGTGGTAAAGGAGCACCTCTGCGATTATTCTTGCCGGGTCGGCGGATGTGTACCTCGGGTAGGTGAAGCGAAAGCTAAGCGTTCTTAAGGAATATTGATCGGTGATTTAAAGATGACTTTTACCTATTTTTCCATCTGCCCCGGATGTTTCTTGCTCCATTGGCGGTCGGGACATACACTTTAGGGCATGCCACCCAGCGAAAGAACCCTTAGCGGAACTATTCTCCTGGAAGATGTTTCTTACTAACCATGTAATATAACATAACTAGTTGGGCACTTGCACGATAAAGCACTGATGACCCCTCGCCTAGTCTCCATGCATACCACGGTTATTTATTAACCAAAAGGTATTCGGACACACTCAGGACTCTAGGGTCCGAGGTGAAGCGAAAAGGTCGGCGACAAGCGATCTACAATCGGCTAGAAGGCATTTCACATGTCATTTTAAGGATAACATACATTGTCAAGTTTATTGATTGTATTCCTCCTCAATCCCGTCTAACAGGCTGTCTAGCTTACGATCCGTTAGGAAAATTCAGCAGCCAGTTCTACTGGCTGTACACTAAACTCACGAGGATCTCCTTCCGTCGGGCCCCACCGGTCCAACCGGCCATATGGTTGGGATCCGCCTTCTTGTACAGCGTCTTGACCATGGCCCAAGCCTCCACAGCACCTTGATGGCAGGCGAAACCTTCCACAAATGGAAGCTACCGCACTCCTGTAGCTTCTCTGCAAGCTCCCGAGGCTCTCGGGCGGGGCGAGGATAGCCATAAAGCCCGTCTGGCGCCACTCATTGCTGTCGAACTTCGTTCGCACACCTTGATTCGGAAGTTGATCACCCATTGATCGGGCATCTCCTCATGAGGATGGCCCGTGAGTACACCTACAAGACATGTTATGTCAAATCGCTTCCTCGCCGAACTCTTCTTCCTAAGAGAATTCGCTCAAGCACTTACTATAGATGCTGCGGCAAGCCGTTGATTCTCCTTAGCGGGCGGACAGCTCGGCACTGTCGCCTTCAGCTCTTCTCCGAGCTTGGCATTGGCATCTTGAAGCTTGTTCCTCTCTGCTGAACTCTGTTCAGCACATTTCCTTGACCTTTAGCTGGCGTTATGTGATACTGTCCGGATCTTGTTGGCGGCACCTCTGATGTCATTATTAGACTCACGCGCCGCCTCACGGCGCTTATATTCATTTATACAAATGTGTTACCAAGAGGGTCTTTCCGTCTCCTCTGCGGCTGCAAGTGCGGCCTCAAGTTGGGCCTTGCAATCTTGCAGCTCCGGGACAACTGGGCGTTCTTCTCGTTAAGAGCACGAAAGTTTACATGATCCTTAAATCAGTTAACATAACTAATTTAAGTCTCGGGACTCTTGGTGTATACAACCATTAAAACTCCCTTACCCGTATGTCTTTAACATCTTTGCTCTGTAGCTCTGGTAAAACCATTTTGGGCAGCCGGAATCGCGTCCCCTACTTTAAAGGCATCCAATGCCTCGGGAAACACGCCTCTTGAAGAACTGTCGGTGGCGTCTATGATTCATAGCGCTCTCCACCTCCGGCGTTGTGGCGGACAGTCTGTCGGTATCCTCCGTTGGAGTAGGATCCGGTTCGCGTCTTGCGCTTGCCCCCCCTCGATCCGGGCATTGGAGCTGGCGGGAGTTGATTAGAGGCAATTCCTGTCTTTCATGATCCGCGGCGCTTTTCTCCTATGAAGATCATGAGCACTTAGAAGCTTCCTCGGGCGTTGCTCGGAAAGGTCAGCGAGCTATACCTCTGCGGCGGCGTTTCCGCCCGCACGGCGCTCCTTTTCCTCCTGTTGGTTCGGCCTGACCCCTGTAAGTCGGCCGCCGCAGGCTCGGCTTCCTGCCGTAATGGCGCTTCCTGTAAAATACCATCGTTTGCGAAGGTCGAGAATAGGCAAGGTTAAAATAACGGTGTCGGACTTGGTCTTGGTCACAGGATGCGAACTCAGCTCGGGGTAGTCCGCCGTAATGGCGACTAAGCGCATCATCAATGCTTAGCTGGTGATACACCCGTCGATTAGCTCCACCCAAGGTCCGGATCCTCTTTAGAGGCGGACCGAGGTTCTCCGGGTCCTTGGGCTGTGGGCGGGACTCTCATGTCCTCCTGATCCGGCATAGACTCTGCGCCGAAGACATGACATGAAGCTTGAACTTGAAAATCGGGTAAAAGCCCTCTTGAGGCATTCACTTACCCATCCTCGTGGATTGACCATAGAAAACCCGTTCACGGGGTTGGACGAAGAAGTCCTCCTTCTCCCCTTATACAGGCGGATAGGATCTCCACGGATCCTCGGTCGAATCCGACCCCTTCTGGCCGTGCGAAATAGCGTCGTCTTCCTGTTGAAATCCCACATGGGGTGGCCTCTATATTGCAGCGGCTGCACCCCCGCTTGATGCTGCGTCGCCATGACTCGAACATGGTCAAAGCGGAATGAGCCATTAATCTTATCCGGCCCATCGGTAATGGGCGCTTTTGTCTTCCTCAAGCAGGGGGCTCATGAGCGCCGGTGGCGTTTCTTCAAGGGGCGGCATCAAACTCCGGGAGGCCGATCCGGACTGGGGTCGAGCGGCGGGCGTCTACTATATAAAACCACTCAGAGGCGATCTTGGACGCCCTCTTGAGGGGTGCGGATAGATATCGGTCCGGCGATCGCCATATTTGGCGCCGCCCACTTGATATATGGACCCCTGGTGAGAGCGAGTGCAGGCAGAATAGCCTCTTCCACAATGCGAAATGGGGCTCGATGCGAGGAATAGCTACGCAAAGCTCGTAGCCCGATGTGCAACCGAAGCGGGCGTGAGTGATGGAGCTGAAGTCCATAGAACTTGAGGCCAGCGGAGAGCAGGTGTATTGGAAACCAGGCCCCTTATTAGATAAGGGACAAAGCACACCGCTCCCCTTGTTGGGGTTTGGGTTGTCCTCCGCTTGGCTCCCTCCCGATAAGTAACAGTCCGGCTCGGACGGAACCATGAAGGCTGGAGGAGCCATCCCTCTTTTGGAGCTTTACTAGCTCGTTGTGCGAGATAGAGCACCTCCTCAATCACCCGGCGATGGGCTGGGGCAGCGTGAGAAGAGCGCATTGGCGATCCATGGTGGAATGGATTTGGTCGAGGCGCCCGATGGGTATCTGTGAGGAGGAGGATGGTGCGGTTTGGATCTGGATCCTGTCCCTTTAATAGGCTGGTGACCCGCACAACTGGGGTGAAATGTAAAAGGCTCCTGGCTTTTCGCATTAGTGCGGCAGCGTGGAAGAGGGCCATAATTTGGCGTAAAGCCAAAAGCCACGATATTCGAGGTAAAGCGGACATTGTTGGCGGGAACATGGAATTCAAGGAGAACCCACCTTGCTGGCGCCGAAGAATACAAACACGCTGGACTTATCGTCATTGAAGCCTGGTTAAGTGAGACTCTTGAGGAGTCTGGACTAGGGAGTGTCGGATAGCGGACTATCAATATCCGCGGACTCCCGGACTACGAAGATAGAAAATTGAAGACTCGGCTCGTGTCAGGAAGGTACTTTACTTGGCGTGGAAGGCAAGCTTGCAATCTGGATATGTAGATCTCCTACCATTGTAACCGACTCTGTGTAACCCTAGCCCCTCCGGTGTCTATATAAACCGGAGGGCCGTAATCCGTGGACACAACATTACATCTCAACAATCATACCATAGGCTAGCTTCTGGGGTTTAGCCTCATTGATCTCGTGGTAGATCTACTCTTGTACTACCCATATCATCAATATTAATCAAGCGGGGCGTAGGGTATTACCTCCATCGAGAGGGCACGAACACAGGTAAAAACATTGTGTCCCTCGTCTCTGTTACCATCCGCCTAGGCGCACAGTTCGGGACCCCTACCGAGATCCGCGGTTTGACACGACACCTAGCAGGAGCAAATGTTTCATCAAAGTCAATTCCTTCAACTTGGTGTATCCTTGAGCCACAAGGCGTGCTTTGTTACGGCGACTTGGCGATGCTCATCTTGCTTGTTCGATATATCCACTTTGTTCCAATAATGTTATGCTTGCGAGGATCGGTCGCTTGACAAGTTCCAGACATTATTCAGTTTGAGCTGTTGAAGTTCTTCTTGCATGGCTTGAATCCATTACGGTTCCATAAAAGCTTCAACAACCTTCTTGGGTTACGATATTGACACAAATGAAAAGTGCCTGAAGTTTGCTAGCTGAGTTGCTCTTGATCGAGTGGCGGACCAGGTGCATTGATCTTGTCAATTATCCCTCTATTTGAACTTCATTTGCAACACGAGGATGAGCAGGATGAAGATTTTGCTCTGGCTGATCATTGTCATCATTGGGAGGATTGTCTTGGATGAGCATTGTCTTGAGGTTGATTTAGTGCGAGATGATAAGTTCCTCTTGGGTTGTGCTTGAGAGGGCATGATTTCACGGTTCCCATCAGCTTGATTGCCTCGTTTGAGCAGGCTTCATCCGATGTGCTTGGCGAGAATCTCTCTGTGAACCATTGGTTTCATCAAATTTCACATCCACAGTTTCAATGATTTTGTAGAGATAAAGGTTGAAGACTACTGTAGGGTGTGAATCCTTTCCATAGCTAAGCATGAAGCCTTCATGAGCCTTTGGTGCAAACTTTGACTTGTGATGGGGATCCTTTATCCGCATCTTGCTCCAAATACTACGAAGTAACGGCGTTTGGCTTCTTGCGATAAGCAGCTCATATGATGTTTTGTTGAAGCTTATGAATGTATACATGGTTGATGATGTGATATCTTTGTGTCAATAGCCGGGCGAGAACTTTCTTGGTGTCTTGTACTCATCTAGCATTGTTGAGCCATCTCAATGAGGTTCTCTTTTAAGCTCAACAATGCCGTTTCTTTGAGTGTGTGTGCGGGCGAGAGAACTCATGAGCCATTATCACTTCGATGTGCTTGATCTTCACTCCATAATTGTTCATTGCTTGATTAGCGAAGCGCCTGAAGACATCTTGCACTTCAGTCTTGTATAGAATTATATGAACCCATGTGTATCTTGAGTAGTCATCAACAATGACGAAGCCATAGAGACAAGCAGTTGTTGTGAGGGTGGAGTGGTGAGTAGGTCCAAATAAGTCCATGTGTAACAGCTCAAAGGGTTGAGATGTTGTCATGATTGTCTTCGATGGGTGCTTTGCCCTTGTCATCTTTCGACTTCACGGGCACCCACAGATGATCCTTCTTGAACTTGACATCCTCGATGCCAATGACATGCTTCTTATTGACAAGTGAGTGTAAGTTCCTCATGCGGCATGTCCCAGCCTTGATGCCATTGACCGATTGCGAAGCTTTTGTGAGAAGACATACGGCAAGCTGGGGACGTGCTGAGAAATCTACCATGTACAGATCATCTTTTCGATACCCTTCAAAGACTAGAGATTTGTCAGATTCCATTGGTACAAGGCAACGATATTTGCCAAATATCACAATGATGTTCAAGTCACAAAGCATTGAGACAGACATTAAGTTGAAACCAAGGATTCAAGAAGCATCACTTTATCCATGTGTTGATCCTTTGAGATTGCAACTCTACCTAGACCCAATACTTTGCTTTTACCAGTATCAGCAAATGTGATGTGACTCTTGTCGGATGGACATAAGGTTGAGTCCATGAGAAGACTTCAATCACTAGTCATATGGTTTGTGCATCCACTGTTCATAATCCACTCTGAAGCTTTTGGTGATGTACCCTACAGTGCAGTTAGGAGGATATGCTTCACACGAGTGTTGTGAAGCATAAGCATTGACACATATAGAATGCAGTCACATCTTATATCAAGGTTAGGTAATAGTATGACTCATATGAAATTCAGATGTGAAGCATATAGAATGACATTTCATGGTGCGTCCTCAACAAGTTTTAGGTCCCCAGCAATAGTATCGACGCCGTTGATTGCTGGCTGGAGACCCTTTTCTGCAAAAGAGAGTTAGTTCTTCTTTGCCACCCACATCTTCAGTGGGGGCTTAGAAGCAATGAGTCTAAGTGCAGCATCTGAGAATTTTGGCTTTGAAGCACTAGCAAATAGCCTTGCAGGAGATGAATGATACTCATATGAATAAGCAGAAAAGTTCTTAGTCCTATGAACATAGCGGTTCGAAGATACATGCTCATATTCATAAGTCTGAGCATGATTTCCATGCAAAACATTGGCGTTAGGGTGACTCATGTGAGTCCTGTATCTGTATGAAGCCTTTGGGCCATATGAAGCCATAGTTCTGGGGTTTGTCTTCTTCCTTGGTGGTGTCATGACGACATTCACAGGAAGATTCTCAATGTACCGCTTAGGTACCCAGATCTTCTTCATAGGTGGTCCATTCCTGCAGTTAGTACCAATGTGCACAGCAAACACTTCACCATTCGATTTTGAACAGCTTATAGTTTGCATCAAAGGATTCATCAATGATAATAGGATTAGCACAGGTAAAGCCGGATAAGGTAGATGGATCTCTTGAAGGTCCCTTTGCAACAACCCATGTGGTTTTTGGTGCTCTGATGCTTCGATGCGAGCCATCAACATTCATTTTCCTTTCAGACCCAACACCCTCTTTCCTAGGGTTTGGTTCGAGAATCGCTTTGAGGACATCGCGAGAGTCGATGTCCTTCAAACTTTGTACATTCCTGTTTCAAGCAATGTCTTCAACATAGCACTTTCATCGATAGCAGCGGTGGTATCCTCCATGAGAGGGGTTAGTGACCACATCGGTAGGTGAAGACAATGAAAGCGATGGCGATAGTGGAACATTGACCAGCGAGATATAGCGTTATCACGCTCAATGCATTTTAGACATGGTGGTTCAAATCCTTCTGGCGGAACTGATCATTGGTGAAGTGACTCATTCACCTTTTGAAGATCTTCATGAGCGCTCTCAATTTCTCAAGCTCTTCTTTCCTTTGAAGATAATCATAGGAGAGCCTTTCATAAGTTGTTGAGGCGATTCATGATGACCTTCAAGTTCTTAGTACTTAGCATGAAGATTTTTTATGTCATCAACTAAGAATTTGTGAACGTGTCATTTCAGCGTCCAACAAGTCATCGCTTTTGTCTAACAGTTTTTGAGTATGTTCCATAGCCTTTTGTTGTTCATATGCAATTTTAGCAAGTGTTTTCTAGCTGGGTTTGGATTCACAATCAGAGTCATCTTCACTTGAAGTTTGAAAATAAGCATCGCGTGATTTTACCTTGGCACCGCGTGCCATGAAGCGATAGGTGGGATTAGGATCGTCTTCGTCATTAGCTTGGCGTTGGTGTGGAAGTCATTGTCTTGATGTTGAAGATGGACTTGGCGACATAGGCTGTGGCGAGCGGACTTACAGCGCCAGGTCGGACTCCTCTCGGACTCCACCTCCGCCTCCTCCAGGCAGACTCCTCCTCTAAATCCATTTCCTTGCCAACAAAAGCCACGAGCCTTGCGGATGAGCTCTTCTTGTATGATGAAGACTTGGAAGAAGACTTAGAAGACTTTGAAGATTTCTTCTTCTTCTTGTCATCGGAATCATATTCCTTGCTTTTCTTCTTCTTCTTCTCATTGTCCCCTTTGTGGACACTCGGATATGTAGTGACCAGGTTTCTTGCACTTGTGGCAGGTTCTCTTCTTGTGATCATGTGTGGAAGCTTCATCATTCCTTGAGCTAGATCATGAAGACTTTCGAAGCCTTTCTTCTTTGTGAATTTCTGGAACTTCTTCACAAGCATAACAAGTTCCTTCCAATGTCTTGGGATCTTGGAACTACGGTCAGATTCTTCTTGGATGAGGAAACAACTTTTGCCTTCAAAGCACGAGTTCGGCCATAGCTTGGACCATAGATATCTCTTTTCTCGGATAAATTTGGAACTCATGTGTGTTGAGCCTCTCAAGTATATCAGACGGATCGAGTGTCTTGAAGTCGGGGCGTTCTTGTATCATGAGGGCAAGGGTGTCAAAGGGCTGTCAAGTGATCTCGGCGGTGTCTTGGCGATTTCATGCTTGGTAATTTCGATTGCCAAGAGCTTGAAGTTCATTTGTGATGTCGGTGAAGCGATCAAGCGTGAAGCTGGACATTCTCATTGTTGTTTCTCTTGAAGCGATTGAAGAGGTTGCGGAGAACACATATTCTTTGATCTCTGGGTTGAAACGCCTTCATTGACCTTGGATAGCGGTCCGGACTAACCGACATTTCGAGCACTCACCGACCATCTTGTCCTTTGGTCGGATGACCACGAGATGATGTTCTTATTTGTAGAGTCGGTTGAATGAACTTCTTGACATCGATTGGGGTGACACCTTCACCGATTTTGGGGCGCCATTCTTGACGACATACAGTGCGACATCAATGGCTTCAAGATGCATGCACATCTTATTCTTCGGTAGGGATATTGAGTTCCATCGAACGGGGCAAGCAGCGGAGACCTTGATTATCCTGCGATCGACATAGCTGAAACTCGGTGGTTAAGCGAATCACATAGAACAAGGGAGTACCTTGCTCGATACCAATTGAAAGTGCTAGTATCGACTAGAGGGGGTGAATAAGGCGATTTTTATGAGAAGTCTTCAAAACTTGGAAGTTTGAAGACAAACAACAAAACAACCTAATTGATATGCAGCGGAAGATAAACTACCTAAACAAGCCATAGTCAAGTATGTAATGATGTGAAAATCTGGGACTAATAGCGATAAGGTAGTAAGGATCAAGATGGGAGATAGTGTGAAGCCAATCAACAATAGAAGTCAAGCAATGAAGTCAAACAGATGAACAGATAAGCAATGACTTCATGAAGACAAACTTAAGTAAGGTTGGAAGGGATAGAACCAGTTGCTTGTTGATGACATAGGATTTGTGGACCAGTTCCAGTTGTTGTGACAACTGTACGTCTGGTTAGGGAGGCTGAGATTTAACTTAGAAGACCGTGTCTTCACCTTATTCCCCTTGAGCTAAGGACACCTAGTCCTCGCCCAATCACTCTGGTAAGTCTTCAAAGGAGACTTCCAAACCTTCATAGACTTCGTTCACCGGCAATCCACAATGACTCTTGGATGCTCGAGCAGCGCCTAACATTTGGAGGATTCACACGGTCCTCAAGTGTAATAAGTCTTGAGTCACCTGAGAGAGAAAGACTTGATGATGCCTAACACTCTTTGTCTCTGGGTGTTTGGGCTTTATCCTCGCAAGATTTCTCTCTCTCAAATGCTTGAGGTAGGTTGCTCTCAAACGACAAAAGCCGTGCACAAACTCTGAGCAGCCGCCAATTTATGGTGTAGGGGGTGGGCTATTTATAGCCACTAGGCAACCCGACCTGATTTGTCCAAAATGACCCTGGGTCACTAAGGAACTAACATGTGTTCCAACGGTCAGATTTCAAACACACGCGGCAACTTTACTTGGGCTACAAGCAAAGGTGACTCATCCACTCTGGATAAGATTTGCTCTCATTGTCTTAGCTCGAAGACATAGGATTTCAGGTTGAGCATCACTTGATCACTCGACTTAGTTCACTTGGACCCCTTAACAGTTCGGTGGTTCCTATGACTCAACAAATAAGAAAATGAAACAGCAAAACCACACAGTCTTCGCGCTCCAAAGTCTTCAATATGAATATCTTCTCTTACCACCATTGTCTTCAATGTCTTCATACATTTTTAAGGGTCATCTCCGGTAGGTAAACCGAATCAATGAGGGACACTACCTGCGTTATCCTGCAATTCTCACAAACGCATTAGTCCCTCAACCAACTTTGTCGTCAATACTCCAAAACCAACTAGGGGTGGCACTAGATGCACTTACCTTTGTCCATGGATTGAAGTCGTCAAAGCGCTCCGTTTGCATCGAAGGTGCCGTAGGAAGACCTTGCCCGATGCTAAAGTGCCTTTGAGGGCAAGATGAATTGAAGCTTGTGACAGAACAGACCACATTTGGGCGGAGATATCATAAGCCGAGATGTATTATGAGGCGTCTGAAGGTGCCGCCTTATAGCGAGTGAATGCTCCAAAGATGTAATTTTTGAGTAAACTTCGCCTTTGTTATCTGTCTGTTGAAAACTTGTTCATATCGCTAAGCACGCTTGTGAATTCAAAATATTACCTTACATGCGGTCGTTTATTAAATTTGAGAGGTGGCGAGTTGTGGAAACACGGCCCCATGCCACAAGTCTTTGGGTGTTAGGGATAAACTTGAGCACTATTTTTCCCATTCTTGGGTCCTTGAGGCGCTCAGCGCCATGAGCGAAATGACGGACTATAATGCTTGAACACTCTCCTTAGCCATAGAATTCTATAATTTTAAATTTGGTGAAGCCCCTATTATTCGGAAGGCCGAGTTAGAGCGCTATCACGCTGGGCGAACAAAGCCGACTCCTCGCTCTAAGCGGCATAAGTCTTTAGGGACTTGAAAACCTCTCGAACAGCGACCGGCTCTCGCCCTATCATGGCGGTCGGTTTCAGCTTTCTCCAGAGGTGCTTAACCCAGCTCAATCGGGGCACAATCGCGATGCTTCTCCAGTAGCTACCTTAGCCGATGTCGAGAACATAAGGTACCAAAACATGGGAGCGGGCAAACCTAACTATTGACCCAAGACATGATCACGGGCCGATGCATATAATGCTATAAGTTAAAGGTGCCGCACTTGTGAAAGTGTTGGACTTATCACACCATATTTTGGGGTACTTAAGCCCTGGTGTATTTAGCGTACCAAAGTGTCACGGATGCAACATGTCATAAGTGAACATATATAGAAAAAAAGGAATGCAATAATAGGCGAAGCTATGTATTGTTTATTCAAAAGGCTCCGGTAAAAGCGAGCGATACAAATAGTGCGATAAGCAATGGGCGGGACTATTTGACTGTCCCCCTCGAGGGCAAGCTGCGGATGATATGTGAAACAAGTATCTTTGCTCGTTATAGAGACCACTGGACACTCGGCGTAGCTTTACTGCTTCACTGGCTGTTGCATCGTGTGTTGGCGATTCTCTTGCGGACGGGGCTTCTTGAGCGGAGTCTGAAAGTAAGAAAAAAATGACACTGTCGGGGCCCACAGTGCGGTTGAGCGCGTACGGGCCTGCGTGGTCGTGCCCTCCCCTATGCCCATGATATTTCCATAAGCGTAATTATATGCGCGTAATCTGGTTCGCAATTCGCGAGGGCTGGGGTTGGGGCCGCATTACTCTGGCGATGCTTTCGGAGCGTGCAGGCGGTCTTGTTGTAAGTTACTCGAGCGGCAGCGGTGTCGGACGTTGAATCGCCGGACTCGAAATTGCCTTGAGAGCTGCTTTTTACTTCGCGCCTTGACACGCCGTATGCTCCTCCGTTCGGAGAAGGCGTTCGATGTTCCGTTGACCGTAATGACTCCTCGAGGGCTGGCATCTTGAGCTTGAGGTATGCGTAGTGTGGCACCGCATTGAACTTTGCAAATGTGGTTCGTCCGGCGGTCGCGTGATAGCCGCTTCTTGAGCAGGACTATGTCGAAGATTAATTCCTCGCTTGAAGTTACCGGGGATCGAAGACCACTTCAAGTGTGGCGAGCACTGTCTGATTGGCCTCTGGTTGGTATAGCGCCTTTAAAGGTTGTTTTTGTGGGTTTAATCCTTGAGGGGTCTATGCCCATTTTGCGCACTGTATCCTGATAAAGCAGGTTCAGGCTGCTGCCACAGTTCATCAGGACTCTGGTGAGGTGAAATCCGTCAATGATTGGGTCTAGAACCAATGCGGCGAATCCGCCATGGCGGATGCTAGTGGGGTGGTCCCTTCGATCAAAAGTGACCGAGCAGGAGGACCACGAATTGAACTTTGGGGCGACTGGCTCCATCGCATATACATCCCTTAGTGCACGCTTCTGCTCTCTTTTAGGTATGTGGGTTGCGTATATCCTGTTCACCGTCTGCACTTGTGGGGGGAAGCCCTTCTGTCCTCTATTGTTCGGCAGCCGGGGCTCTTCCTCGTCATCACTATGCAACCCCTTGTCATTGTTTTTGGCATTTAACTTGCCTGCCTGCTTGAACACCCAACAATCCCTATTGGTGTGGTTGGCTGGTTTTCGAAGTGCCGTGTATCGCGCACAGCGATCAGTATTCGGTCCAAATTGGGCGAGACCCGAGTATTTCTTTTCAATGGCTTTTCGGCGGCGGGTTTTGAGCCTCTAAATCTGGCATTAAGCGCCATATCTTGACGTATCGCCATTAATGCGGTGCTTGTGCTTATTTGCGGCGTGACCTGCGTTCTTGTCCTTGGTATCCAATTACGGGGCTCTTGGTCATGTTGTTACTACGAGCTAGCCAGCTGTCCTCTCCCACGCAAAAGCGGGTCATGAGTGTTGTGAGGGCTGCCATGGATTTCGGCTTTTCCTATCCTAGGTGCCGGGCAAGCCACTCGTCGCAGATGTTATGTTTGAAGGCTGCAAGGGCCTTTGCATCCGGACAATCGATGATTTGATTTTTCTTGGTTAGGAACCGTGTCCAGAATTGTCTGGCCGATTCCTCTGGCTATTGAATTATGTGGCTTAGGTCATCGGCGTCTGGTGGTCGCACATAAGTGCCCTGGAAATTGTTAAGGAATGCGGCTTCCAGGTCTTCCCAACAACCAATTGACTCCGCTGGCAAGCTGTTAAGCCAATGCTGAGCTGGTCCTTTAAGCTTGAGTGGGAGGTATTTGATGGCGTGTAGATCATCATCGCGGGCCATGTGGATATGAAGGAGGTAGTCCTCGATCCATACCGCAGGATCTGTTGTGCCATCGTACAATTCGATGTTTACGGGTTTGAAACCCTCGGGGATTTGATGATCCATTACTTCATCTGTGAAGCATAGTGGGTGTGCGATGCCCCTGTACTAGGCTATATCACGACGTAGCTCAAATGTGCTTTATGCTGCGTGTGCGGCTCGGCCCAGTTCTTTGTATCCGGCATAGCGGTTATAAATCGCGTGTAGTGAGGTGCCACAGCGATCCGTGAATCGATCTTGTTTGCCTTGGCTTGTCCTCAATATATCTCGTGGAGTGCGGCGCATTTCCCCGTGCCTTGGTACTTTTTTAGCGACGCCGGGGTGCAGCTTGAGTGGAGGGCTGAGAGGCCTCTCTATCGCGGCCACGAGGTGGCTGATCGGCCGCACCATGCGCTGATGATGTAGGTTTGGGTGCTTCCTCCTCTAATCGGGGTAGCAGCCTGCGTTTTGGGTAGCTCTTAGAGGGGCGTTCGAGTTCATACTCTTGACGCAAGGACTTGGTCCATCTGTCGACTAGCAAGTCTTGAGTCGACTCTAAAGCTATTGCTGCTTTTTCTTTAGGCTGCTTGCCGTGGCCATAAGCCTGCGTTTGAAAGCGCTCTGTTAAGCCCAGGATCCTCGAGCCGCGACAAATTAAATAAATCGTCGAGGCTTGCCTCGTCTTCGGAGGAGGCATGTAATTATCGTCCTCTACCTCTCTGTCTGCCGCTCTCTCATGAGGGTTGGCTTCTCCATCCTCCTGCGCTGAATCCTGCTGGAGGGGGTTGTCTTCGGCACTGTCCGGGATGTTATTATCTCCGGTGCCGAAATCGCCGTTTTTGCTGTGGTGAGATTTAGAGCGGTGCCGCTGATGCCGGCTGTAGGATCGGAAGTATGTCTAGAGGGGGGGTGATTAGACTACTTGACAACTTAAAAGTTTAGCCTTTTGATTAGGACAAGTTTTTAGCAAGTTCACAATGATAACCAAGTCAAGTATCACCCTACACATGCAATTCTAGAGTAGTGGCAGCGGAAAGTAAATTGCACATGTAGTAAATAAGAGGTGGAGAAGAGCAAGCGCAATTTGGAACACGGAGATTTTCTCGTGGTTCCGATAGGTGGTGCTATCGTCAATCACGTTGATGGAGACTTCAACCCACGGAGGTAGCAGCTGCGAGAGTCCACGGAGGCTCCACCCACGAAGGGTCCACGAAGAAGCAACCTTGTCTATGCCATCATGGCTTCGTCCACGGAGGACTAGCCTTACTCGGGGTAGATCTTCACGAAGTAAGCGATCTCCTTGCCCTTACAAACTTCTTGGTTCAACTCCACATCTTGTGGAGGCTCCCAAGCGACACCTAACCAATCTAGGAGGCACCACCCTCCAAAAGGTAATAGATGGTGTTGGTGATGATGAACTCCTTGCTCTTGTGCTTCAAATGATAATCTCCCCAACACTCAACTCTCCTCACTGATTTGGCTGTGGTGGAAGAAAGGATTGAGTGGAAAGCAACTTGGGAAGGCTAGAAATCAAGTTTCATATGGTGGGAGTGGAGCAACTTGATCTCAACACAAGGGTAGGTAGTTTTCTTCTCAGAAATGTAAGGTAGGAGTGGTAGTTCTTTCTGATGGCTCTCTCCACGAATGAAGAGGAGGTGGAGGGGTATTTATAGCCTCCACACAAAATCCAACCGTTACACATTTGACCAATCTCGGTCGGACCGAAGTTGACAACTCGGTGAGACCGAAAGTTCAAATCTTGTGAGCGTTGGGATTTTCAGTGGGACCGAAAATACAATCTCGGTTAGTCGATTCTTCCAAAGTCTAGGGTTTGCCAATCTCGGTGGGACCGACTTTCTCATCTCGGTGACACCGATTTGAGTCTGAAGGATTCTGAAGCTTGGCAACACCAATTCGGTATGACCGAGTTTGGAATCGGAAAATCCGAAATTCTTAGGGTTTGGGTATATGGTGAGGTGGTTCATCTCGGTGTGGTGAGTTTATGGAATCGGTGGGACCGAGATTACTTATGAGTTTATGTTGGAATGAAAGATTGCGATAGTTTGAGAGATAAATCACTAAGCACTTTGAGCAACGGATCATCATCATAACCTCATCCCTTTTAATAGTATTGGCTTTCCTATGGACTCAATGTGATCTTGGATCACTAAACCAAAAATAGAGTCTTGAGCTTTTGCCAATGTTTTCCTTAGCATTTTGAGGGTCCACATCATCGGTCATTGCCATACCCATATCCTTGAACTTTCGAAATATTCTCAAGAAATAATTAGTTCAATGATATATATGTTGTTATTAATTACCAAAACCACCGGGGATTAGTTGCACTTTCAATCTCCCCTTTTGGTAATTGATGACAACATATAGATCAAAACCGACAAATGATATAATCAATGAATAACATAAATCGCTTTGAGAAGTATGTGATAAGCAAGAGCTCCCCTAAATTTGTGCATTATTTAAGATTTGCGTTTGAATGCAAATGCACAATCGATTAGGATCATGGGTCACTCTTCCATGTCACATACATCTTGGTGGGCGCACAAAATGATAAGAATGAATAACATGCACCCAATCACCAAGACATGAGTAAATGATCATACAAGATATGAATAGAATATGATAAGCATTAAGCACACATTAAGCATAGTATGATCAAGCACTCATCAAGATAGAAACAAGCGTAGTATCAAACACACGAAATGTCTCGAAGAACTCAAAAGTATCTCAAGGAAAACCATAAGCGAAAGAGCAAAAAGCGAGCACTCTCTCTCTCGAAGTCCTATGATCTATACAATTTCTCCCCTTTGGCAACAAGTTACCAAAAGTTGAAAGGTATAGAGCTAATCGTCACTAGGGACTCTGCTGGCGGCTCTGTCTGCGTCGATGGAGTGGAGATAGCTGCATCTGCAAAAGCTTCTGCTGAAGTCTGTGGAGCTGGAGGAGTGGACACTTGAGCTGGTCTTTGGGCCGATGGAGCTGTGGGAGGTCTTGATGTAGTAGCCACAGGGTGCATCCTTTGGAATAGCAGTGATCTGGGCTTTGTGGGCCTTTGGCGGGCTGCTCATAGTCATCTGGACTAGATCACCTTCCATCTCCTTCATGAGCTCTGCCTTCTCCCTCTTCGCTTCCTCAATGTCGCCTCAAGCTTGTTGGCGGTGACTGCACTTGATCGACTTGACATCGAGCATGGAACTTATCTTCAACTATCCTCTCAAGACTCTCACGAGGCGCACTATCTTTGGCAGGCGTAGTTCAATTCTCTGAGTGGCTTCAAGTTGTTCTCCAACGCTCTTGGGCTTTCTTCTGCTTCCTTCTCAGCTTTAGCTTGTTTGGCGACTTCGGACTTAGCGTGTCCTTCAGCGGATGTGGGAGCATCCTCGGTCATCACAACTTCATTATCTTCATGTTAGGGCTGCGGTGGCAAGTGGGGTCTATCCAACGGTAGGTGTCCGTGCCAAACTTGGCATTGATGAGCATCTGAATATGCGGAGCAAACCCACGACCTCTTACAGTGCTGCTGCTTTGTCCTCTTGATAGTCTCTACTATCGGGTCCATCACCTTAAAGGTGTCTTGATCTAGAATGTGCAGCATGTTGATAGAATAGCCTCTTATCATGCGGTGGTCTCGACTTGGGCATCAAAGTATGCCTCGAGAATGGTGTTAGTGGTTGGGAGACCACACTGAAGATGATAAACTGATCAAGCTTCCATATCTCAACATCCTTATGCGGTACCTCATTGTACATGTTCTTCATAGACTCGTGATTCTTCTTTGGAATGCCATAGACATCAACATCATCATCTCTTGATCTTTGGTGCATTCAGCAGCGCTCTCCATTCTTCAACAGTTGAAGAGAATCTACGCCATACATCATCCATACAATTCGCCATCTGGATAGAAATGTGCGGTGGCATAGTGGCATGATCATCTCATCATTCCAAGCGGTCAATTTCGACCAACAAACTCTGCAACTCCACATGCGGTGAAGCTCTCATGCACATGTGGGAAGTAGTCTCTGTGCTCTTCTTTGTCGATGTAATCCCGATCTACATATCTGGTGTCGGCAACAATTGGCTTCTTGTCCATGAGCCTTTGTCTCATAGAAATCTTGTTGCTCTCGGTGTGGAACCTTGAGTCAACAGCTGTCCTTCTCTGGTGGCATATGGATCAACTTGCCTCCATAGCTTTGAGACCTTTGTCCTTCCTTTCCTTCATATTTTCAGCTCGAGGATGAGCATCATTATGAGTGGCAATTTACATGCGAGCTTGACAAAACATGTGCCTCTTCATCGATTCAGCGGTGGCACATTGTCCTTCTTCTTCTCTGAAGCGGTATATTTCTCACAGTTTTCTTTGGCTTGGCGGCAGGTTTGGCTTGGGCTGCCTTTGGCTGGGCTGATGGCTTAGATTTTGTGGGTGCTCTGCTTACGATGGCATCTCCATCAACTTTTGCTTACGAGGAGGCTGGGGTGCTTCCTCATCGAGTCATCATCGGCTTCTTCATGAACTAGCCTCTTCCTCTTGGAAGTTTTCTTGATCTTCTTTGGAGGTTTCTTCTTCCATGCTCAGCTTCTTTGCAGCTGTGGATTTCTTCTCTTTCTTTGGTGCCTTTCTTTGCTTGTTGCCCTTGATAGCCTTTGGCAACCACTTTCCTCTTAGGCTTGGAAGTAATCTCCTCATCTGCAACAAAGTCGAGTCTTCCTCATCGAATTCCTCTTCTTCCTGGCCTGGTGGCAGTGAGGCAATCCACTTGAGTGCTCCTCTCTCCATCATCTGAAAAACTGCTTGCTTGGGACTTGTGCTGCCTCTGGAATCTCAAGCTGGTGATTCGGACCTGTTACAGCTGTCACTTGCATCGGACATGGTGACAACTTTGTGAAAAGAATAGGTATAGGCAGAATAGAAGAGTTATCACAAACTGCGAGAGGATTTTGCAAAATAAATGAGTTCAAACATTAGTTTTAGGTTTTCCGAGAATGCATTTGGTCGACCGAGTCTAAAATTCGGTGAATCCGAAGTGTCTAAACCTAACCATACACACCACTTTCGGTTGGACGAAATGGGTTTGATCTAGCCGAGAACACTAGGGTTTCACTAAATCCTCATTCGGTCTTACCGATTTGCACAACTTCGGTTTAACGAAAAGTGCGGTCTGCAATGGCGGAGGCCGTCGGTCGATCGAGAATGTAGAATCGGTCACACGAGATGTGTTCGTGAAACCTAACCTAAAATTTTCACTCGAATTTTGTTCTATGATCTAATCTGCTGGATAGGAAGATTTCAATCTTGGCAGAAGCTAGGCAAAACCTATCGTGCATTGAATCGAGAGGTTGAAGCACGAGAGGATGAAACTCACCCAATCTGGTGGAGTTTCACTCTGGCTGTGCAGTGCGATGAGATTGACCGTTGGCGATGGAGACCAGCGCGAGGCGCCTGAGGCGACAGCGGAGGCGATCCGAAGACCACGGCGGCGGCAGCGAAGGGTTTGAGGCGAGGCGTTTGAAGGAATAATCAGCGCTGCCCTCGGTATATATACCCCCGGTGTCGGTGGGACGAGTTGGAAAACTTCGGTGGGACCGAGATGGTTAGCTGCGTGCGATTACTCACTTGATCACGCCGAAATTTACAACTTCGGTTTCACCGAGTGAAAACCTAGATCAATCCAAGTGATTTGATCATCGATTTGAGTATATTGGTTTGACGAAAGTACTTAGAAGGTTTTGGAATTTAAGCTTTTGACGGATCGGTGGCTCAGAGTGCTCCTCACTCGGTCTGTCAAAAAAGTCTTGTTCAAAGTTTGTGATATAAGCATGAATAGAGTTTGAGACAAGAAAGCATAGATAGCTAGGGGAGGAACTTAGGCATTCTTGTCCATCCATTTGGTCAAAAAGAAAAATCCAAAGACCAAAGCAACAAATGGATGTCCTCGAATGGATAAAATCATGCATCAACATGCTCACACAATAAGATAGCAAATGAAATATGTGTCAAACATGCACAAACAAAACACTAGCAACTAGCACACAATTTGGCGATGACTAGGTCATCTATATATGAGTATATTGACTTAGGAGTCAAATGAGAACATTTGATCATAGGTCATACTCATCGTTTAAGCACAAGTGGGGTTACCACTTTTACATAAAGCATTAATGTGTTCACATCATTTGAAGATGCTTTAGCTCATTTCTTTAAACAAAGCTCCCCTTGATGTGAGAACCCTTTTAAAGGTCAAACTAACCTTGGGTTGTCGTTGAAGACTTCATGTAGATGTTGAAGATGTGGATGCTCAATGTTGATGAAGATCATCAAGAGTTGGGAGCAATCCTTTGGATTGGGCACTTTCAATACCTACATGGGTTAGTCCCACAAGGAACAAACAAGGATATCCATGGACATAGATTGAAGTACACAATAGATGATGTCCATGAAAGCAATGATTACCTTGTCCCTTGACTTACCAACATGAGGGTTTGTGACTCCATGAACTAGTGCAAGATGTGGAAGTTGATTGCACAAGTTCTTTGCCAAAATGAATGTGAGTGAAGTATGTTGGCGGAGTCACCCTCAAGAACTCTCTAGTTCTTCTTCTTCGGGATCCACATCATCTTGATGGGAATCCTTGGGGTAGTAGTTGAGCTTGTCGAAGTAGAACTTGAAGTTGCCTTGGGAACCCACTTGACCATGGCCTTGGGTGCTTCAATGAATGCATCAATCTCCTCTTGAAGCTTGTCCTTGCCTTTTAGCTTGTGGTCTTGTGGTGGAAGGTCATCTTGAGCTTGTTCCACATTGGAAGAAGTAGGATCATACTTCTCCTTTTGAGAAACAAACTTTGGAGTGGGATATTGACCTTCTTCCCATTCAACACCCTCGGCGTTGAACTTTCGCTCAAAACCAATTCCTTGATTCTTCGGTGTCTTCCTTGCTTGCGAACAATTTCCTCAAAGCTCTTGCTTCGGCAAGACTCTTGTAGACACCTTTCTCTATAATCCCTTTCAATAGACTATTTTCTTGCTCAAGTGAAACTTGGCTTGAAACATTGTTAGTGGAATCAAGAGAATTACTAGAAGTAACAACATTTGATTTAGCATGATTATTGTTACTACTAGATGAAGAATTTTCTTATGCTTGTCATGCTTAGTTTTAATAGGTGGCAAGAAATTAGACAAGAGAAGTCGTTTGGCAAGATATGAAGAACTCTTCTTTGAAGATCGTCATTGATAGCTTTTAGAAACTCATGTTCTTGCTCTAGATTGAGCTTCTCGAGCGTAGCTTCTCATGAGATCTTAGGAGCTCTCTATGATCTTCTTGAGTTGTTTCATGAGCTAACTTAAGAGTGTTTAGTTCTTTAGTTAGGCGCTCAATCTCCTTCATAGCATTGTCATTCGACTCTTCTCGACTATAAAGACTACTAGCATGTTCATCATTACTAAGCTCACTAGATTTATCATGTAAAGCTCATCTTCACCAAGCAAGTCATCCTCATCACTATCAAAGTCAATAAATTCAGGGTGTGATACCTTGGGGCCTTTTGCCATGAAGCATCTTCCAATTCCCTCATTTGGTGAATCAAATAAGTCATAGGAGTTGGAGTTGGAGGACACGAGAGCAAGACCGGCAACACCTTCATCTTGGTGTATTCGGAGTTGGAGTGATAGCTTCTTTCGGAGTGATTGTCGGTCGGGCGGAAACCCATTCACCAACATGAGCTTGATGTTTTCTTCTTGTGTAGCTCCTTGATGACTTGTCTTTCCTTTCCGAATCCTTGCTTCTCGAGAGGATCTTCGTTCATAACGATCATCTCTACTCCTTCTCTCTTTTGGTGACTCTTCTCTTGAGCTTCTTCTTCTTGGAGATTCTTCTCTTCTCTTGTGGGAAGTCGAACACTCATTTGAGTAGTGTCGGGTCTTCCACAATTATAGCGATTCGATCACGACTAGAAGATCTCTTTTCATCATATGATCTAGACTTTGAGCTTCTTTCCTTGCTTCTACTCTTGTAGAATTTGTTGAAGTTCTTCACCATTAGGCTTATCTCTTCATTGGAAACTAGCTTGTCACTTGAGGTTGTGGGAGCTTCAAGCTGCAGCTTTGTAAGCACCACTTGACTTGTTGTGAAGCTCTTCCTTATCTTTAAGTGTCATCTCATGAGCAACAATTCTTCCAATGACTTGGTAGGCTTGAGATCTTTGTAGTTTGGCATCATTTGGATCAAAGTGCACGGTGTCATACTTTCCATCAAAGCTCGAGAATCTTCTTGATGATGAATCGATTCGGTCATTTCTTCGCTTCCTAAGCCTGCCATCTCATTGGTGATGAGAGCAAGCCTAGAGTACATTTCAGCGACTCCTTCACCTTCCTTCATCTTGAACTTGTCAAGTGACCTTGAAGAACATCTAGCTTTGATTCCTTCACGGACTCGGTACCTTCGTGCATTTCGACCAAAGTATCCCAAATCTCTTTTGCATTCTCAAGGCGGCTGATCTTGTTGAACTCCTCGGGACACAAAGCATTGAAGAGAATGTCACAAGCTTGAGCATTGTTACGTAACATCCATAACTCATCCGCTGTAACCCGCGATCCGGAACTTTTCCTTCCTCGAAGAACTCACCTTGCAAGCCAACACAAATAATGCCCCATCGGCGGGGTTATGTCCAAGAATATGCATTTTCATTTTATGCTTCCAACTAGCAAAGTTTGAACCATCAAAGTAAGGACCTCTCTGAAATTACCCTCACTAGGCGCCATACTCTCCTAGGTTGTGAAACCAAGCTTATGGAGTCAATGCAATGAAAACCAATCAATGGAGACCAAAGCTCGATACCACTTGTAGGATCGGAAGTATGTCTAGAGGGGGTGATTAGACTACTTGACAACTTAAAAGTTTAGCCTTTTGATTAGGACAAGTTTTAGCAAGTTCACAATGATGACCAAGTCAAGTATCACCCTACACATGCAATTCTAGAGTAGTGGCAGCGGAAAGTAAATTGCACATGTAGTAAATAAGAGGTGGAGAAGAGCAAGCGCAATTTGGAACACGGAGATTTTTCTCGTGGTTCCGATAGGTGGTGCTATCGTCAATCACGTTGATGGAGACTTCAACCCACGGAGGTAGCAGCTGCGAGAGTCCACGGAGGCTCCACCCACGAAGGGTCCACGAAGAAGCAACCTTGTCTATGCCATCATGGCTTCGTCCACGGAGGACTAGCCTTACTGGGGTAGATCTTCACAGTAAGCGATCTCCTTGCCCTTACAAACTTCTTGGTTCAACTCCACATCTTGTGGAGGCTCCCAGCGACACCTAACCAATCTAGGAGGCACCACCCTCCAAAAGGTAATAGATGGTGTTGGTGATGATGAACTCCTTGCTCTTGTGCTTCAAATGATAATCTCCCCAACACTCAACTCTCCTCACTTGATTTGGCTGTGGTGGAAGAAAGGATTGAGTGGAAAGCAACTTGGGAAGGCTAGAAATCAAGTTTCATATGGTGGGAGTGGAGCAACTTGATCTCAACACAAGGGTAGGTAGTTTTCTTCTCGAAATGTAAGGTAGGAGTGGTAGTTCTTTCGATGGCTCTCTCCACGAATGAAGAGGAGGTGGAGGGGTATTTATAGCCTCCACACAAAATCCAACCGTTACACACATTTGACCAATCTCGGTCGGACCGAAGTTGACAACTCGGTGAGACCGAAAGTTCAAATCTTGTGAGCGTTGGGATTTCAGTGGGACCGAAAATACAATCTCGGTTAGTCGATTCTTCCAAAGTCTAGGGTTTGCCAATCTCGGTGGGACCGACTTTCTCATCTCGGTGACACCGATTTGAGTCTGAAGGATTCTGAAGCTTGGCAACACCAATTCGGTATGACCGAGTTTGGAATCGGAAAATCCGAAATTCTTAGGGTTTGGGTATATGGTGAGGTGGTTCATCTCGGTGTGGTGAGTTTATGGAATCGGTGGGACCGAGATTACTTATGAGTTTATGTTGGAATGAAAGATTGCGATAGTTTGAGAGATAAATCACTAAGCACTTTGAGCAACGGATCATCATCATAACCTCATCCCTTTTAATAGTATTGGCTTTCCTATGGACTCAATGTGATCTTGGATCACTAAACCAAAAATAAGTCTTGAGCTTTTGCCAATGTTTTCCTTAGCATTTTGAGGGTCCACATCATCGGTCATTGCCATACCCATATCCTTGAACTTTCGAAATATTCTCAAGAAATAATTAGTTCAATGATATATATGTTGTTATTAATTACCAAAACCACCGAGGGATTAGTTGCACTTTATGTTCCATACCGTCGATGTCTTGGTCAAAAGTCGAGCATGTCGGTTAAATCATCGAAAGTGGCTACGAAGTGGGTGGTGGGTGGGCTTTGAATTTCTTCGTCGTCCGCATCCCAACCTTCCTAACCATAATCCGGCCAGGGCTCTCCTGATAAAGAGAGAGACTTTAGCGAATTCAGGATGTCGCCAAAGGCGAGTCTTTGAAAGATGTCATGATGAGTGAACTACATGATCGGCGTAATCGGATTCGATTAGCGGTATGGAAGGTTTGGAGTCGGAGAGAGTCCGGCACCTTAGATCCACGAGCCGCAAAGGATAGGGTTGGTGTTGGCTCAATCGCCCGTAGAGATAGCAGCCCGGCGGTGTCCACCACCCGTCCTCGATCGGTATGATCGGCTCGAGCTAAGGTCGAGGCGGACACTTATGCGGCCTCGAGGGCCTTTGTCCGTTAAGCGAGCTAGATCATGCCCATCGTGACGGTCTGGCACGCTGGCTGTGGCTCGAACCGTCAAAGATCAAGTCTCCACGGACGTCACCGTATAGTTCAAACTTCCGTCGACACGATGGCGGGCGTAGCTTTCAATCTACTCGGATGGCCAGCGAATTATTATGATGCAAAGCCGCCCGAATCTGAAGATCATCCGCGGAGAAAAGTCTCACCTGGACCGCATCGTTGTTGATGACGGAGGAGCCATCGGGCCTAAAGATGGCGACGGAAGGAACTCTCAATGGAAGCACCAATGTCGGTGTCAAAACCGGCGGATCTCGGGTAGGGGTCCCGAACTGTGCGTCTAGGCGGATGGTAACGGAGATAAGGGACACGATGTTTTACCCAGGTTCGGGCCCTCTCGATGGAGGTCAAACCCTACTCCTGCTTGATTAATATTGATGATATGGGTAGTACAAGAGTAGATCTACCATGAGATCAGAGAGGCTAAACCCTAGAAGCTAGCCTATTGTATGATTGTTGTTCGTCCCATGGACTAAAACCCTCCGGTTTATATAGGCACCGAAGAGGGTTAGGGTTACACAAAGTCGGTTACAATGGTAGGAGAACTACATATCCGTATTGCCAAGCTTGCCTTCCACGCCAAGGAAAATCCCATCCGGACACGGGACGAAGTATTAAATCTTGTATCTTCATAGTCCAGGAGTCTGGCCAAAGGTGATAGTTCGGCTATCCGGACACCCCTTAATCCAGGACTCCCTCACCTGCCGTCGACACACTTTGGTGCCATTGCTCCGTGTATGCGGCTCAGGAGATATGCCCCACAGTGCAGGTCTGTTGAGGCGACACCTCGATGTCGCACTGGACTTTGGGGAAGGGGTCTTTGGAGGCATCTCGCTCACCAAGGTGTCTGAGCTCAGCGAATCCTCCGACGAGGACTGTCCGGCACGAGACCTCGCCGGGCTGTACAGAATATGGCGACAGTTAAAACTATTATGCCCAAACAACCCCGGACGCATGTGCGTGTTTGGATTTCGTATACTTACGACTTTTCCAGGGGCTGGGCCCTGGGATCCCACTCCGGGCTGCTATCGGCAGCCGTGGTGGATGCCTCTGGGAGGGAACCTTTCCCCCACTTTGGCGATTTGGTCTCCAGGGATGAGGAGGCCGTCCTTTTCTTCCCACCTCTAGAGTGAGTCTCATCCTCCTCTGCTTCCTCCTCTTAGTCTTCGGAAGAAGGAGCGTCGCTGAGTCTTTGGATTTTACATCCAAAGCCTCTACATGACGAAGCCCCTCGGGTCTTTTGACCTTCTTGGGTGAAAGTCGTTATATCGACTAGAGGGGGTGAATAAGCGATTTTAAGAATTCTTCATGGAGGAATTTCTTTGGTGAGGAAATTCCTTAGCGAAGAACTACTTGCAGCGGAATATGTACTCGAGTAAGCATAACAGGATACACACATAGTCGGCATGATGAATTGAAGACTAAAAGCAGTATGGAAAGCGTAAACCACGGGATAACAAGATGAAGACAAAGCGGTGAAGAAATTGGCGAGGAATTTGTGAAAGTCTTGATCAAAGTCTTCAAGCACAGATATGAACAACATTCAACACAATAATGAGAAATGAAAGAGTTGAGGAAATAGAACGGTCGGTTGGTGAAGACAATGATTTGGTAAACCAGTTCAAGCTAACTTTGTCTCGGTTATGCGTCTGGTTGGAGCACTGAGTATTTAAACTTCGAGGACACAGTCCGGACACCCGATCTACGAGCCGCCTTTCAGGACACCCAGTCCTCACCGTATTCTCCTTGAACTAAGACCACGCGAGGCCTCGTCCAATCACTCGTGGTAAGTCTTGGTGACTTCAAACCTTCACGAGACTTGGTCACTCGGCGATCCACAATTCCTCTTGGATGCTCTAGACCTTGATGCCTAAGCATGCGGAAGAAGCACGGTCTTCAAAGGTAACAAGCGTCGGATCCATGAGATCAATTTCTTGATGATGCTCAATCACTTTGGGTTTGTGGGGGTTTGGTTTTGGGATTTTCCTCACTTGATGATTTTCGCTCAAAGTCCTCGGAGGATGGGTTGCTCTCAAATGACAAGTGTCAAGTTCTCTCGGGCAGCCAACCAACTAGTGGTTGTAGAGGCGGCTATTTATAGCCTAGGAGCAGCCCGACATGATAAGACATAAATGCCCTTCAATGATATGACCGTTAGGTGGATAAGATATTTTGGGACAGCGGTAGCGCTTGCACTTGACAGCTTGATGGAAATTTGACTCTCAAATTCCTCGGGGCTATCATGTTCCTCCTTTGTGTAGGCAATTCGCCTTTGGCGAATTCCTAACTCCTCGATCGAGCAAAGTCCTCGATGACGGAAGAAGCTGCGTCTCATCCTTTGAAGAACTTGGTGAGCTGTATGAGATTTCAATGGCTTCACTCGAAGGGATTGGTAGGTGTAGAGATTTTGAGTTGAGCATCACATGGAAATTTTTCCTTAGTATTTCCTCGACCCCCTTTAACGATCACGGTGTTTCCTATGACTCAAGAAAGAAAATGAAACTACAAAAACAAAAGTCTTCACGCTTCATATTCCTCGATTGAATATCAAGTCTTCAAGGTCACACCAATTTCTTCACTTTCAAAGTCTTGAGAAGGTCTTGAATATCAAAGTCTTGGTTGAAGAACTTCATTTTTAGAATTCGACTTTCTCTGTAAATATCAAACTCCTCATAGACTTATAGACACTGTGTACACTCACAAGCGCATCGAGTTACTTAACCTACAAGTCTTCAATACACCAAAATCACTAAGGGGCACTAGATGCACTTACAATCTCCCCCTTTTTGGTGATTGATGACAACATAGGTTAAGTTTTCAACAGGGATAAACATATGAAGTGTAAATACTGATATTGAGGAATTTGATTGCAAGATATAGAAGAACTCCCCCTGAATATGTGCATAGTGAGGAAATTGCTTTTGAGGCAATGCACATTTGAAGAATTGAATCATGGAGATCTCCCCCTATATCTTGTAATATAATATGAAGAATTTGAGATGCATGTTGAAATATGGTGCCTGATGAGATTCAGCATGCGTGCAATAATATTAACAAGGAATAAGCATGCGGAATAACACATCAAAAGTTTGAGCTCGATTGCATCAAAAGCATCGAGCACGACCAAAAGTATCGAGCACCATCAGTTTAAGATTACAACTTCGATCAATAAAAGTTTGGACGAGCGAGAGTTGTAACTTAATAAGCCCATAATATAAACCGGCGAAGACTAACTCAGATTTCTCCCCTTTGTCATCAAATGCCCAAAAGGTGGCGAGGACTACGCGCCCGAAGATTTTCAAGTTGATGGAGGCCTTGGCGTTATCGGAGTTGGTTGTTGAAGTAGGGCTGCAGCGATGTCGTCCAAATCTTCATGTTCACAGTTTCCGCGATGAAGAATAAGAGCTGGCCACGGATCGGGAACTTTGACTCTCTTGAATTTCTTGGAGGTGGTGCGAGACCAGTCAAATGCTTCCTAGAGACCCATAGTCTTCAATTCTTCCGCGGAATATACATGATTGAGAACAGCCAGTGCGGTTGAGGGTTTCATGAAGGTATCTGATTTTCTTCTTGCATTATGTGTTGAGGTCATGTTGTGAAGAATTGCAGCAAATTGGCCTTCACCCATTTTGATTCGTTCAACCTTCGATGAAGGCGAGGTAACTCACGGTCGAGTCATCACCACAGGTGCTATTGCTTGAGGCTTTTGCTTGGTTGAGGTATTTGCGGCAGAGTCATGTGTTGCAGAATCGTCATTGGTGGAGTAAGATGTAGCTTGTCGGTGTACTAAGGTAGGGGTACCTCAGTACCCCAACTTGTCCTGCAGGTGATCGTATGACTTCAGCGGCAGGGTTTACCGCAGCATGCGCCGAAGACCTTCTGCTCCATGTCAAACCATTCAAAAGGCGAAGTATACAAAACGCGAAGATCGAGACCCGGCAAGCGGAGTTTCTTGGGAAGGCCGTTCGAGGCTCAAGGTTACATCACTCACGCAAGGCCACAGCGAAGAGCTTGCCGGGAAGACTAGAAGATTACATCATAGAAGACACGCCTCGGCGCTCTCAGCGTCGGCGAGGCCGAGGAAGCGACAAGTTCTGAGCCGGCAAGCTCCGGGTCGGCAAGCTCAAGACCCGGCAAGGTGCTTGCGGGAGAATTCTGTTGTGTGCCCAGCGCTCAGCTCATCGGCCCAGCGTGCATACAGGGCCTTCCGAGGGGCCAGCGTGGCGGATAAACTGTGCAACTGGGGACACGGTGGCACTTCCGCAGTGGTGGATCCATCGCCGTGGCGAGCGGAACACAAGGCGGGGAGCTTTTGGGGAATTCGGCGGCAGCGGGCATTAAATGCCCTTGTCCCCCCCTTGTCAAAGTAGGTAGCAACCACTTGTTCCGCCTTTGTAGCTCCTTTGTTCCCCTTTGTTCCAACTACCACCTCTTTTACATTTTACCCCTTTCTCCTCGTTGACACACTGTCGGTGACCCCTTGCACTATAAAGGAGGCCCATGCACAGCGTGGGGGGTTGGGTTCATTGGAAACCTAGACAACTCTCGCTCGGTGTAGCGCTCTGTAGCTCTTCAAGCTCCGAGCTCAATACAAACCAAGGCAGGAGTAGGGTTTTATCGTCCATCGCGGCCCGAACCACAGGTAAAAGCGCCAGCGTGCTCGCTACGATCTGCTCTCTGTGCTCCCTCCGCCCTCGTCACCAGCCTGAGACAAGGGCCCCGGCCCCATAGGTGTCCATGGCAGGCGATTCCCCGGCATCTTTAGCGCGCCCGGTAAAGCGTCGAGGTTGTGCGGACCTGATCCGGCGTTCCGTGGCGCGTTCTTCATCAACAAGCTGCGCCATGGCCCGAAGAAGGCCCGGAGGTTGCAGAGCCAGCTGTGTCTCATCCGCCGCCACCGAATAGCAATGAGCGGAGAAACGCCGTCGAGCAGTGGCAGCCGGCGAGGCGCTTCATGGCGCCACGAGATCAGGGCAGGAGCGGATGGCCGCGCCTCGGTCTCCGTGGGCGCGTCGCGTCCATCTCGGCCTACGACAACCCAGCAGCGCCGTACCACGGGAGGTGGTATCCGCTTTCTTTGAGGCAAGGCTACACGGAGGTTCGCGGGATGCTCCGGACCACCGTCGAACACGCAAGCGAAAGCGCCGGGGCAGATCTGCTCCTTCTAACGCTGTTAGGAGTCGAGCATATCCGCTCTCGCGCCCGCTCGCCCGCTCCCCTCCACTCCGGAAGCGCTTCGCAAAGCGCCAAATGCTCCTCGACTTCCCTCGGCGGCGGACAAGGCGAAGGCGGAGGCTACCATCGAGCTGTCGCCGCCATATGCGACCCTTCACAGCAGCGGCGACCTCGCGGCGCGGCAAGCTGAAAAGCGAGGGCGGCGGCGACAAGACGCCGAGGTGCAACCACCGTGCACTCCCCCTTGTGAGCGAAGCGCCGCCCGCGAGGAGTAACACCGGCAGCGGCTCCACGGCATCGTCGGATCCAGCGGGCTCGTCGAGATCGCGCCGAGTCCTCGGCGACCGGCGACAAAGCGCTTCGGACCACAATCGGCGCCGCCGAAAGCTTCGGCGACAATCGGAACGAAGAGCTGGGAGCAGCTGTCGGCAGCGCCGCGCCCGGTGAACAGGCGACTTGCCGTCTGTGGCGAGCTGCCCTGCGTTCACCCGCGAGCTGCTGCGGCGTCGATGCCCAGCATGAAAAATTCAAGCGGCGTGCGGAGAAATGCGGCGGCAAGGCGCACCCTCGAAATTCCTCGGTGTCTACACCATCACGGTGCAAGCTGCGAAGCGCGGCGAAGATTCTGGCGAACTACTTCCGCTTCGTGCTTAAGCGAGCGTTCGTTCTTGGCTTATGCACTTGCGGAAGCTCCATTTCTTCTTAGGCAGACCTTTGCCATCGGTTTGTTGGCGCCTTCCTTTGGCGACCACAAACCCCACTGAGAGAAGCGATCTCCACATTTTGGCCGGAAGGAAGGAGAGTCCTGCGCAAGTATATCCAGCGCTTGAGCCGTGTGCGGCACAACATCCCGATGTCCACCTGCGCGGTTATCAGCGCGTTCCACGAGCGTCGCGTAACCGCCGCATGCGTGAAAGATGGCGATGACCAAAATTCGGGATGTCGGTGAGCTCTATGCTCTGGTGATAAGTGCGCCGCAGCGGAAGAGGAGAGACTCCCGGGGAGGGCAATGGGCGAGGAGGAAGCGATAAGCGGCGACACCGCCCGACAAAGAAAGCGGCGGCGGAACAACGAAGGAAGAACAAGAAGAGGTGCTTGCCGTCGAGAAGTCCGGCAAGGAGGCTCCCGTAAACAAGCATAAGCTTGCTTCTCCGGCAAAAAAGCCTGCCATGGCGGCAACCGACAAGCGGGGCAGCTCCGACAAGCAATCTTGCAAAATCCACCGCACCAAGGGCCACGATCTCACCAAGCGCAAGCGCGTCAGTACCTCGTCGGCAGCAAAAACTAATCTGAGGCGCGACAAGGAGAAAGGCCCAAGGTGGCGGAGGAGAACCGAGCAAGCGGCCGTTCAATGGCGGGGAGGGCCTTGTGGCAAGGCCAAGCAGCGACAAGGTGATCGACCTCCCGGGGCCGTGACAAGGATGAAGAAGGCAGCAGCGAAGACATGGAGGATGAGGATAACAGCGAGCAGGAGTTCGAAGGCCACGGAGGTCTGTGCGTCGGCGGTGGCGCCTCCTGCACACCTCCACCGCCCGGCTAAAGCGGTGGGTGCGTGAGGTGAATCTGTGGAGCCGCCCATGGGTCATGAGGCTCCTCAAATGGTCAAACCGCCCATCATTTTGATCTTGAGATCACCACGGCCGCACCACAGCGGTCGGGTGCTTACCGATCTGGTCTCGCCCACCTTCCGCAACCTCAAGGTCACCAAAATGTTGGTTGGCGGCGGGGCAGGCTGAACTTGATCTCCTCTGCTGTGATCAAGAAACTCCAAATTCAGATGGCGAGCTCGAAGAGGCCGGTTCTTTCAAGGAATCAACCGGGGCGGAGCAAGCCCAAGGAAAGATCACTCTGCCGGTGACCTTTGGCGGGAGCTCAATTTCAGGACTGGCGCATCACCTTCGGCGTCGCCGATATTCGTTGCTATACAATGGAATACTCGGCCGTCTGCCCTCGCCAAGTTCATGGCAGCTTCCCATTATGCTTAGCGTACTCAAGATGCGGGGCGATAAGCGTCATCACATCACGGCGACAAGAAGGATGCGCTTATCTGCACCGACAAGATATCTGGGAAGCAGCTGCTGCGGCTGAGCGCGACTACTTGCGCTGAAGCTCCGAGGGAAGAAGGCGAACCAAGTCCGGCAAGTGCTCTCAGGGCCCTCCGGCAACCGCACCTCTTGGGCGCTGCGCTGCCGTCGAGGGCAGCCATCGAGCTCCACCGGCAAGTCTTGCGAAAACAAAGCGGATCTACTAAAGACTAAGCCGGCGGGGCAGCTACAGTGCTGCTCCGGCAAGCGCACCTCTCGAGTCTGCGCCGCCCGTCGAGGCGATGCCATCGAGCTCCACCGGCGATGGGGCAAAAAAAGTTGCCAAGCTCGAATTTTGAGTTGTACCCCCGAGAATCCATACCCGTATGAGGGACACGGGCCTTGAAAAGGTCGAATCGAGGTTAGGTTGCGCCCGTCGGTTCGTCTTGAGTCCGCTTCGATGATAAAAGCACGCCGCAACCAGCCCGACAAGTTCTTCCCGCGAGGCTGCACGCCAATGGTGGCTGATGCCTGCGCTCAGCAAGCATGTTTCTTGTTGATGGACTCCCGAAGCGTAAGGTCGAGAACATACAAGGGGAAGGATCGGGGAGAATGCGGCCTCGGCGGTTGTTGGAAATAGAAAAGCTAAGTCGTCCGAGCTTTTGCTTAAGCACTCCTTAGTTCCATGCATTTTTATGTTATGTTCCTCGTGCGTTAGTCCTTTATGCGCGATACATCTTGTGGAGGAACCTACCAGCGGATAGCCGCACCCTTATCTTGCTTGAAACGCGCTCAGCGACTTAAGTGAGCTGCGACAAGTGTCGCGCCCTTGTTTAGTTTTCGAGTCCGCTCAGCAAGCTAAGTGCGTTGCGACTAACCTTGACAAGGTTCTGCCGGTAAGACCTTGGCGGTGAGGCTGCTTGAGTTCAGCACTCGGCGCTTTCGCGGCAAGGGCCTTGCGGCAAGTTTCCCTAAGCGTGGGGTAAGCGCACAAAGGGTGTAGCGTAGCAAGCCTGCCGTAAGATGCCCGCCGTATGAGAAACTTGTGCGCGGAGGAACCTACCGTGGATAGCCGCACCCTTATCTTGTTTCGAGCACGCTCAGCGATTTAAGTGAGCTGCGACAAGTGTCGCGCCCTTGTTTAGTTTCGAGTCCGCTCGACAAGCCAAGTCCGTTCGCGACTAGCGGCAAGGTTGCTTGTCGGTAAACCTTGGCCCGCAGGCTGCTTGAGTTGACACTCGATTGCTTTCGCGGCAAGGAGCCCCTTTGCGGCAAGTTCCCTAAGCGTGAAGTAGAAACATCTGAAGGGCAAGGCGCGACATCGTATTGCTAAGTCGCATAGAAAGGATTTATATACATATACATGTAAATAATGAAACTGTTGCAGACCTATCTCAGCTGTTTTCATGGATGAAATTACAGCAACAAGGAGAAACGAGAAGAGCACACCACACTGGATTTTGGCGGAGCGAGTTGCGGGGCTGCGAGTATAAGAGTTCCTTCCGGACGGGATAATAGCGCCAGCTGCGGAATCAGATAAGTTTTCATCCTCGTCATGCATCCTCTCATGGACCGGGAAAGCGGGGCTGCGTCCATGAGCGAGCGTGTCTTATAAAACCCGTGCGGCGGAGGAGCAGTCGTGGCCCGATTCGCCCTTGGTTTGTTTTCGAGCACGCTCAGCGATTTAAGTGAGCTGCGACAAGTGTCAGCGCCCTTGTTTAGTTTTGAGTCCGCTCAACAAACAGGTCTTGTTGCAAGCCCGGCAAGGTTGCTTGCGGAAGCTTAACACCGCCCGGTGAACTCTTGATGTCCCTTTTCGACAAGCGTGTTCAGCGGCAAGCTCCCGAGGCGTGGGATGGGAACATACAAGACACGAAGTCAAGTAAAGGCTCGATCAGACAAGCGTCCCCTCTTTTCATTAAAAACATCCTAGTTTAGTACAAGTCCATAGAGGATGAAAAACATGATAGAGAGGATTACATATTTTAAGTACAACTAAGGCCCAAGGGCTTACAAATTGAAAGATAAGATGCCGTAATCCCTCTCTGTTTCTCTGTTAGGGAGTTGGGAGGTAGGTCAAGAGGCCCGGCAAGAAAGCTTGCGGGAAGAAACAAAGGCGCCTAGGAGGCTACAGGCGCGAAGACCTCAAGAAGAACTTCGGGGCCGGCCGGGAGCTTGGCGGAGGCGGAGGCGCGGAGGCGAGGCTCGAGGCAGGGTGGTGGGGCGTCGGCCTGGCGAGGCTCCTCGCCCTCGTACTCCGACATAGCGGCCTTGCCGCCACCCCTCTTCCTCTTCCGCAGCCTCCCTCGCCATGCCCATGAGAGGCGGCCCGGGGAGTTCGAAGGCAGCGACACGGATGATGGGGTCGCGCGGTGGCCTTGTGAGGCAGCGTCCGGCGCCTAGTCGGACCAGCCATCCCGTCGTCGTCATTTATCCTCCTCCTCGTCCTCTCGCTCGAGGAGGACCTTCCTCTCGGAGGAGCTGTCCACTGACATCTCGCCGGGTCCGGAATCCCGAAGACCTTGGCCGAGAAGGTCGCCCTCCATTAACTTGAAATGGAGGGTAAACCCGCCGTCAAGCTGTGGATCTGGTGACGTCTTCCACCCTCGATCGAAGTACATCACGCCGGGGCTGGGGACGACACTCACCCAGTGCCGCTGATCCGCAGCCCCTCATCGCAACTCCATCACCTCAGGCGGATCCGGTTCCATCAGCGCTCCTGAGCAGGGCGGCAGCGGAGGCGGCAGGCGCTCGGCGCAGCTTGATGAAGAACTCCGGATCGTCTCGGTATGGACCGCCTCGAGAAAGGCCGCCCGGAGGAGGGGGGAGGCACGTCGCCACGACCGCCTCTCCCCGACCGCCTCGACCACGCCCTCGGCCTCGTCGCGGCCTCGCCCCTCCCTCTCCCCTCGTGGCGGCTCCGCCGCCACGGGTCTTGAGATAGGAGAGGTCACGCTACTGGGCGACTCTCGCTGCCACCGTTGAAGAACTAAGATTCCCTCCTTCCATGGCGAGAAAAGAAGAGCAGGCTGAAGGCGAAGGGAGAAGAGGAAGTGTGAGACCATTGTGCTCCCCTTCCGCCCTTTTAAAGGCGAGTGGGGCTCAACCGCCTGCCGGCCAATCGGAAGCGAGGAAGGCGGAGGAGGGGGCCGACTCGCCATCTTCGCCCGTGGCTCGGTCTCCCACCTTCGCCGCCCGACCCCCATGCATGAGGGCAGCGTGGCGGCGGGGCGGGCGGCGGGTGAAGTGACCTCGCCTGCACCACGATCACAGGCGTGGATGCCCTAAAGACGAGCAACGCCGCCCGTCTCCCCTCGCCGCAATCGGCAGCGTGCGTTCACGGGGAGATCACGGCGAGATCTGAAGTGGATTGACGCGCCGTGGGCAGCGTGTGCCGTGCCTGTTTGGGCCTGGCCCAACAGCGCTCGGCACCGTGTGTGGCCCAGGCCGAGGGCTCTGTCGGTGTACTAAGGTAGGGGTACCTCAGTACCCCAACGTACCGCAGGCGATCGCGACTTCAGCGGCGGGGTTTACCGCAGCGCCGCCGAAGACCTTCCTGCTCCATGTCAAACCATTCAAAGGCGAAGTATACAAGGCAGAAGATCGAGACCCGGCAAGCGGAGTTTGCGGGAAGGCCGTTCGAGGCTCAAGGTTACATCACTCACGCAAGGCCACGGCAAGAAGGGCTTGCCGGAAGACTAGAAAGATTACATCATAGAAGACCGCCTCGGCGCTATCTCGCGTCGGCGAGGCCGAGGGCGACAAATTCTGAGCCGGCAAGCTCCGGGTCCGGCAAGCTCAAGACCCGGCAAGGTGCTTGCCGGGAGAGTCTGCTGTGTGCCCGCGCTCAGCTCATCAGCCCAGCGTGCATACAGGGCCTTCCCGAGGGGCAGCGTGGCGGATCAGCTGTGCGACTGGGGACACGGTGGCACTTCACGGTGGTGGATCCATCGCCCGTGGCGAGCGGAGACACAAGGCGGGAGCTTTTGGGGTCGGCGGCGGGCATTAAATGCCCTTGTCCCCCCCTTGTCAAAGTAGGTAGCAACCACTTTGTTCACGCCTTGTAGCTCCTTGTTCCCTTGTTCCAACTACCACCTCTTTTACATTTTTACCCCTTTCTCCTACGTTGACACCTGTCGGTGACCCCTTGCACTATAAAAGGAGGCCCATGCACAACGTAGAGGGGGGTTGGGTTCAGCTGGAAACCTAGACAACTCTCGCTCTCGGTGTAGCTGCTACTGTAGCTCTTCAAGCTCCCGAGCTCAATACAAACCAAGGCAGGAGTAGGGTTTTACGCGTCCATCGCGGCCCGAACCTGGGTAAAAGCACGCCAGCGTGCTCGCTCTGATCTGCTCTCTGTGCTCCCTCCGCCCTCGTACCCGCACGGACAAGGGCCCCTGGCCCCCATAGGTGTCCATGGTGGGCGATTCCCCGGCATAGCTAGGCGGAATTGACCATCAATGGGCGAGTGCCTTCATCAATCACAGCAGCTGCCTTGCCCTTATCATCGGATGATGGCTGGTAAACGAGGACTTCAATGGGTGACAAGTAGCTACCATGGTTGAGTGTCGACCTTGTAATTGGTGAAGATCTTGCCCTTATGAATCTCATAATCCAAAGGCGCATAGGGCTTCACTCAAAAGGTGACATTGCAACATTAGCGAGTCCTCATGAAGAAATCATGGAAGTTGTGAGGAGCATGCATGAATGATATTGAAAAGCATGTTCTTCATGATGCCAGCGACATCTTCATCATTTGAGTCGTGGCATTTGATGGGACTCATTGTCTTCGTCGAATTCGATAGGCGGTCCGAGGCACATAGAACAATTCCTTGACGAGAATTTGGTTGAGGCCTGCCACAGCTTCAAAGGCTTCATGAGCACTTGCATATAATGATCGGTCATTTCGCGGTCATTGTAGATGCAAGCGTGCACTTTCATGGGGAGGATCAAGAGGAAGGACACGAAGCAATTCATTCTGGTGCCTTGTAGTGAGTGTTTTCCGTCATCAATCCAGCACCCATGAATTGACATCTTTAGCATCTTCGGTGATATGCAGTGGCGTAGGGGCGAAGAATGAGTTCTTCATTCCAATCACGGATATCGGTCACGAAATTTAGGAGTCTGCATCATGAATAACTTTCGAATCTTGGCTCGAAAGCACGGCGGAGATTCCATATCCACATGAGGAATATGCTCATGATCGAAGATCTTGTCCTTGTCAAAAAGCGAGGAATAGTAGTTGGCTTGAGTAGCAGTCGAGCGTCTTTTCCTCATGCGGCGAGTCATATGGATTATGGCGATGAAGAACACATGCTCGGAAAGAAGTCTTCAACCTTGAATTTTTGCTTGCTCGAGAGCGGATTCTTTGGTTTGGGCGGAGGAATGTCGGTGATTTGCGGCACAACCTCGAGAATCGTGATCTCGGGTGCTTGGTGAGGAATTTCTGGTTCCTCTTCTTGTGCGGTTTGGGGATCGTGGCGGGTTCTTGACACTAAGCGGCTGGAATTTCTTCATGAGCAGATGATATGGGATGAGTTTCTTGAACCCAATTGAGCAGTTGTAGCAGGGGACTAAGGAATTTGTTGAATCGGAGTGAAGAGAGGAGTATTGGGATCTTGACTTTCCCAAAGTCATCGTTCATCACTGGTGTAGTGCATCCAATATCCCGTCTTCTTCTTCTTTTCAATTTCCTCAACACCAGCCTCTTCGGTGTGGCTGAGGCATGGGTGAGAAACAACTGGCGGTGAAGGAATGCTTCCACTTCAATTTCTTCATCAACCTGTTACGAGGTAGCACAGATTGATTTTCTTCATCGAGATCCGCTTGGGATCTTGTAGTCTTCTCCATAAGGCGATTTCCTTAGGCGACATGGAGGAAATGGGAATGGCATCAATAGGATTTTCAAATGAGCTGGTCATTGGCTTCATTTTCTTCTTGGCGAAGAATTTGGCGCGGTGATGCCTTCCTCTTCTTCCTGCAGCTCGTTCTGCAGCCTTTGTCTTCTTCACTTCATAGCGAAGGAAGAATTGGAGTTGGTGTTGGCGCGAGGAGGAGCGGGGCGTAGTTGGTTTCTTGAGCTGGCTGAGTGCGATTGCCCTGATCTCTTGATTTCTTGAGCGCACCGCTAGTGGATGCCACAGGAATTTTTCAGCGGTGGAATAGAGTCATCAGCCACGGAACTTGTATTCTCATAAGCGGGCTAAAGTCATCGGCGGTCTTGGCATGTTCTTGACGGCTGGCGAGTCTTGACTGAGGATTTTCTTGTTGCGATGGGGCTGCAGCGGTTGTCATTTCTTCGTCAAATTGGCGAATCTCACCTTAGCTCCTTGCCAATCAGCATTATAAGCATCGAAATCCTTCTTGAGGGCTTGGATTTCAGATTGAGCTTTGAGAAGTTCTTGAGTCGAGTTGGCGATGTTCTTCCTCGAAGCTTCTCCTTTTGGCTTGTGCTCTCTTTATTTCACGAGCCTTTTCAAATTTCCATTTCTCTTGACGATGAAATGGTTGACATATGACTTTGACCGAGAGTCGAGGGCATATCGGTATGGGAGTGTTGGTCTGATGCCATAAGTCGATGAAGTCAAGGATCTTCTTGGATCCAGCGAAACCTGATTGTTCCTTTGGCTCTAGCGGCCTTTGTCGATCTGTCTCTAATGATTTACGCAAGTTCTTCGCCGAAGCTTCATCATCGGAGAGCACGTTGAAGGCAACCTGTTTCTTTCTTGGACTTGGCGAGGACGCGTCAATTGTTGCTTTTGTCTTTGAGTGGGGTCGATGAGGACATTAGTGCGGTGAGGAACTTCTTTGAGACACGGAAGCAATCGAAACCACGAGTCCTTTGACATGTAGCAAGATGCACAGGAGTTGAGGACTTGGAGGGAGCTCTTGAGGATTTTGAGGAAGCGGCGGTGTCGAGAATTTGCCGTGAGGTGCGGTGAGGCTGGGCGTGAGTGGCTGATGGTGAAGCACTTGGCTTGCGGCGAGGCTTCTTGGCATTGATTTCCTTGGCTTGACCGAGGTCTCGGTGGCAGCAGCATGGCCAGAATCCTCATTGAATTTCCTCCTGCCTCCTTGGCTGTCTTGCCAATTTGGCTTGGCGCTGGACCATTCTTGAGGAAAGTCTTCACCACGCTTGATCTTTGGTGGGATCAGTGACTTGACCAAGTGCCAATGGAGCTCTTGGGCATGGAGGGTTTAAGGCGAATTTCTTCATGTACTTGGGAGTAACATAGCGATATTCCCTCCATTCTCGTGCCCATCTTCGTTCTATCCTCTGGATGCGCACTTTGCGCTGATTTTTGGTCTCCTTGCCGAATTTGGCTTCATCAGGTGTGCAGTACCCTTCAATGATATGACCGTTAGGTGGATAAGATATTTTGGGACAGCCGTAGCGTATACTTGACAGTCGGAAATTTGACTCTCAAATTCCTCGGGGCTATCATGTTCCTCCTTGTGTAGGCAATTACATGGCGAATTCCTAACTCCTCGATCGAGCAAAGTCCTCGATGACGGAAGAACTGCGTCTCATCCTTTGAAGAACTTAGTTGAGCGTATGAGATTTCAATGGCTTCACTTTCGAAGGATTGGTAGGTGTAGAGATTTTGAGTTGAGCATCACATGGAAATTTTTCCTTAGTATTTCCTCGACCCCCTTTAACGATGCGGTGTTTCCTATGACTCAAGAAAGAAAATGAAACTACGAAAACAAAAGTCTTCACGCTTCATATTCCTCAATTGAATATCAAGTCTTCAAGGTCACACAATTTCTTCACTTTCAAAGTCTTGAAAGTCTTGAATATCAAAGTCTTGATTGAAGAACTTCATTCTTAGGAATTCGACTTTCTCTGTAAATATCAAACTCCTCATAGACTTATAGACCTGTGTACACTTACAAATGCATCAGTTACTTAACCTACAAGTCTTCAATACACCAAAATCACTAAGGGGCACTAGATGCACTTACATGGAGGCCTCTTTATTGGGCGCCTCGTAAGGTGCTAGGACCAGCATCTTCGTCAGAAGAGGTCCGGACGGTTCCTCCGGCAGCGGGGCTGGACAATGTATCCGCTCCACCTTTTTTATCCATCCCTAGGGTTGTGACAAAGATTAAAATGTCTCCCTCCGGACATGCCAACCGAAGCATGGATGGACAGAGCATAACAATAACTTACCGGGCTTGCAGAATGGGATAATTGATACCCACGGTCCTCGGAGGAGCCCGGCCATGATTTGCCGGACTTAAAGAGCACCTTCCAGATATCCTTGTGGGAGGAATCATAGAGTTCCCGAAGAGTCTGGTGCTCGGTTGGGTCGAACTCCCACAAGTTGCAGGCTCGACGCTGGCAAGGGAGAACCAGGCGAACTAACATCACCTGGACTACATCGACAAGCTTGACGTCCTTGTCGACCACACTCTGAACACACGTCTGGAGCAGCGACAGCTCATCGGACGAGGACCAGTTCAGGCCCTTCTTGGGCCAGGACGAGAGCTGCAGTGGGGCTCCGGATCTGAACTCTAGCAGCAGCCCACTTTTTGCCGCGTGGTTCGGTGATATAGAACCAATGCTGCTGCCACTCCTTGACGGAGTCGTTGAAGGCACCCGTCGGCCAAACGACCTTGGGCATCTTGCTCACCATAGCGCCGCCGCACTCGGCGTGCTCGCCACTCGCCACCTTGGGCTTCACATTGAAAATCTTCAGCCACAGGCCGAAGTGAGGCGAAATCCGGAGAAAAGCCTCGCACACGACGATGAACGTTGAGATATTGAGGAAGGAGTTGGGGGGAAGATCATGAAAATCAATCCCATAGTAATACATGACTCCACGAACAAATGGGTGAAGGGGAAACCCGAGCCCGCGGACAAAATGGGGAAGGAACATGACTCTCTCATGAGGCTCTAGAGTAGGGACGACCTGTCCCGCCAGTGGGAGATGGTGGCTGATCTTCTTGGCCAGATACCCGACCTCCCGGAGCCTCTTGACATCCTTCTCCTAGACAGTAGAGGCCATCCATCTACCTCCTGCTCTGGATCCGGACATCTTTGGAAAACCTTTCTTCGATGGAAGAGAAGAATGCCTGGGCGTTAGGGATCAAACAGAGGGGAATGGGCTAGCAGAAGGAGAAGGTGTGGGTAAAGAGGAAGAGACCTTATCTCTTTATAGAGATGGTAAAAGCTTTTGCGCCTCCCCACTTGCCTGGTGGAACCCGCTCACTCCCCACTCGCCGCGATTAGCGGTGCGGTTGGATTATCCATACCCATATTGATGAGAATCCCGTGATAAGGGGACACGACCTCTGCTTTGACAAGACGTGTCAAGAAAACCGCCTCGCAATATGCGCTGTGGCTGGTTGTGGGAAGACGGTTCGAATAATGACCCGACCATGATGACATGTCGCATTGTCTAAAAAGTTGTCAGCATATTGCATTTGTAAAATATCATTCTCTCTACAGTGTATGTGAAGATCATTTTGCAGATTGGGACACGGTCTACGTGTTTGATAATTACTTTGGAGTATTCGGAGAAGTAACCCGCCTTGCAATGCCGAAGACAAACTGCGCGCGGACTCATCGTCATTGAAGCCTGGTTCGAGGACTCTTGAGGAGTCTGGATTAGGGGTATCCGGACAGCCGGACTATGTACATCGTCCGAACTATTGAAGCGTGAAGATACAAGACTCAAGACTCCATTCCGTGTCCGGATGGGACTCTCCTTTGCGTGGAAGGCAAGCTTGGCGATCCGGATATTGTATTTCCTTCCTTGTAACCGACTCCATGTAAACCCTAGCCCTCTCCGGTGTCTATATAAACCGGAGAGGTTGGTCCTTAGAAGGCCGATCACAATTACAATCATAATCATCATAGGCTAGCTTCTAGGGTTTAGCCTCTACGATCTCGTGGTAGATCTACTCTTGTACTACTCATATCGTCAATATTAATCAAGCGGGAAGTAGGGTTTTACCTCCATCGAGAGGGCCCGAACCTGGGTAATCATTGTGTCCCTTGCTTCCTGTTTCCATTAGCCTAAGACGCACAGATCGGGACCCCCTACCCGAGATCCGCCGGTTTTGACAACGACAATGATACTGTATGAACTATGGTTTAGCTACAAACCTAAGCTGTCATTTCTTAAAGTTTGGGGTTGCGATGCTTATGTGAAAAAATTTCAACCTAATATGCTCGAACCCAAATCGGAGAAGTGCGTCTTCATAGGATACCCAAAAGAAACTATTGGGTACACCTTCTATCACAGATCCGAAGGCAAGTTCTTTGTTGCTAAGTATGGATCCTTTCTAGAGAAGGAGTTTCTCTCGAAAGAAGTGAGTGGGAGGAAAGTATAATTTGATGATGTAATTGTACCTTCTCCCGAATTGGAAAGTAGTTCATCACAGAAATCAGTTCCAGTGCTACTTACACCAATTAGTGAGGAAGTTAATGATGATGATTATGAAGCTTCGGATCAAGTTACTACCAAACCTCGTAGGTCAACCAGAGTACGTTCCGCACCAGAGTGGTATGGTAATCCTATTCTGGAGTTCATGTTACTTGACCATGACGAACCTACGAACTATGAGGAAGTGATGATGAGCCCAGATTCCGCGAAATGGCTTGAGGCCATGAAATCTGAGATGGGATCCATGTATGAGACCAAAGTGTGGACTTTGTTTGAATTGCTCGTTGATCGGCAAGCCATAGAAAATAAATGGATCTTCAAGAGGAAGACGAACGCTGATAGTAGTGTTACTATCTACAAAGCTAGAATTGTCGCAAAAGGTTTTCAACAAGTTCAAGGTGTTGACTACGATG
>JAHHZJ010001399.1:0-92353 GCA_021437245.1 Aegilops speltoides
ACAAACCAAACTAAGAAAGTGATATTATTATCAGTCAATTCTATTCCCAGATGGGATTGTGCCTTTCCATTATTATCAGCAGGTGGGCTAACATTTCATAGCACCAGAAAACAACCAAACTAGCATTTAGGTGTCCAGTGCCAAGATAGTCGCTCTTCATGGGCAAAAATATGCAGAGTTTACAAATTGCCAGCACATGGCGTACATGGCTCCAAAGTACAGAAATAAATCAAAACACACATGCTTCTAGAAGATTACAACACGGCCACCATATAGTAACCATATAATCTAGTGAGCACAAATGTTGTGACTTGTCGTTGACAAGAAAATAGACCAAAATCAAGAGACTGGTGGCCTCAAGACCACCACCAAATAGCATGACCAAAGATCCAAACCCTAAATCATTGGCTTGATGGCCAGCACCAAAATATGCCTCCGCTCGATGGCGGACAATGTATGGAGCACCGAGAGGGAGGGAGGAGACGTTGGACGCACCAGAACCGATGTAGTAGACACGGAGGTTATGGCACATCCATCATTATCCCATCCAAGTCAGCTCCAAAGCCAAGGGAATTATACTAAAATGGATCCTGACATGGTTGTTGAAATTTTGAATTAGATGTTATGACTTCCAGTAATGTAGAGTTCTTAGAACTACTTAGTTATGCAACAAAAAATTATGAAGATAACAATAACAGATCAAGAATGAGGCAAGACTGGACTAAATAAAACCTCATGCATGGTTGGTTCTAGGAAGTTCAAAATATCGGCAACAGAAGAATTCCATGGTCAAGACAGGGTAACAAATGTATAAATAATTAGAAGAACTGGAGCCGTGCAAGGTAGAAAACACTATGCACCACCACTCATACACTTGTCCAACTATAATAGCAGCTACTCCACAACAACAATACAGGTAGTTTAAATTATAATACCAGAATGTTTATTAGGTACCTTTTTTCTTAGGCGACTTTCTCAGGCAACCGCTCCGTTCTTCTCAAGACCTGAATAAACCAAACCCGGACTTATTTATTTATCAATGGGACTGTTCCTGCAAGAGTAAATCAAGTTAACCTAGGAAATAAATGGATACTTGGAGCTGCTAATTATGCTTTGGAGTTAAATATGTGATAAACTCCATTGCCTAGCAAATTTAAGACAGACTAAATACACAGTAGCATGGAGTTAAACATGTGATCGGGTATTTGATGATCAGGCCTGAATCTGAACGGTGAATCACTATGCCGCCAAAGTAAATATTACTAGTAAATACACTAAACGAAACCAAGTTGATGCTTGCTACCATATATGAGTAATCCGTATGGAGGTGGTGAGTGAGGGAGAAGAGTGAGTAACCAAGCCTAAATGAATGTGTGTATGCTCAAAGTCTGCAAGACCATCCTTTCTAATTTGACTGAAGCTACAACTAGCTTGAAATAAGGGAAACAAAGGAGGGTGATTATGTTTCTGTTTCTAATGCACGCATACAACTAATGGTTTCCCACTTCAGGGTACTAAACTACTAATTCAACACGGAAGAATTCATCACTAACCTAACAGTGGTGGATCAGAAAAGAGAAAAATATGATTAGTCAACAATGTGAATCATGTCATGGTCATGTTCAATCTAGCATAACCAGCACGTTTATTATAGGTACCCTTTTTTCCTTTAGGCGACTTTCCCGGGCAGCCTCTGTTCTTCTCAAGACCTGAATAAAAAGTAACACTGACTAATTTATATATAGATGGACCGATAATTTTTCCATGTAAGAATATATCACGTTAACCTAGGAAATAAATGGATACTTGAAGCTGCTAATTGTACTTTGGAGTGATAATCTCCGTTCCCTAGCATATTTAAGAAAGACTACGTACGGTAGCATGCACTAAAATATGTGATCGAATGAATCTGAACCTTCGATCATTGAAAGAAATTGTGTTTCTGCTTGCTGCCATAGGCGAGGAATACGTGTGGAGGTGGCTGGGTGAAGGAGCAGAAGATGGGTTTCTGGTTTCAGAGTGTGTGAGCTATGAAGAGTGAGTAGCTAAGCCTGAATCTAAATGTTTGCACACTAAATGTCTGCAAGACCATCGTTTCTAATCTGACTGAAAGTACAGCTGGTCTGGAAAGAGAAAAGTCATGTCCGGTTTCAATACAGCAAGAACTAGAAGATTCAAAGGCCATTTATTTGCAGGCTCTAGTATGGTGTTTTTTCCAGCTAGTATGATGGTAACTCCACAGTAACCTTACTTATCAATGATCATAGCCCACAAGTACAACATCTAAGTAGGATTGAGCTTGATCTTGACTACATCAGATGCATGCTCAAGTAGAAAACAACATCAATGGAAAAATAAGACTGAGAAATTCAGTACCTTGTGGTCTTCTCATCCGCCTAGTTGATGTATTCGATCCATCGGCACTAGTCCAGTGAGCTAGATATGAGCCAAGTCAACATGCAAGCTCCCGGATACTTGTATGCGCACCTTGTTTTGTTTCATCCCTGTAGTGGATGGTCCTTAAGTGCAACGCTTATTGATCAATCAGGTTGTGTTATTTCTGTATGTACGTGCTGCCTGGGACGTTGAAGCTCTTGCTCTAGCTGGCCCAGCTTTATCCGGCTTGAATCTAGCTTCTGGATGTAAGGCTGTAGTGAAAGAACAAAACAATGGGATTAGTCAGCGATGTGAATCATACCATGTCATGTTCAATCTAGCATGGCAATGACAACTAGAATGCTTATAGGTACCCTTTTTTCTTAGGCGGCTTTTCCGGCAGCATCTCCATTCTTCTCAAGACCTGAATAAACAGACACATATTTATTTATTTATTCATAGGTGGATTGATACTCCTTTCCCCATGCAACAATAAATTAAGTTAACCTAGGCAATGGACAGTTGGAGCTTATTGTTCTTTCTAGAATGATAATATCCATTGCATATTTAAGAAAGACTACATATATAGTGGAAAGTAGTTAAATACTCCCTCTGAACGATCAATCACTATGCCACTAAATATACAATAGTGTCAAAAAATGTCTTACATTATGGGACGGAGGGAGTATGTGATAGAGTCTTTGACAGTGAGGCCTTAATCTAAATGATCAATCACTATGCCAGTAAAGTATATGAGGAATACGTTTTACATTACAGTAAAAGAAACCAAGTTACTGCATGCTGCCACATATGAGAAATACTTGTGGAGGTGGCTGAGTGAGGGTTGAGAAGATGGGAACTTTGGTTTGGGACCAGACGTGTGGAGGTGGCTGAGTAATTGCAATAAGCAAGCCTGCAAGACCATCATTTCTAATCTGACTGGAACTATAGCTAGTCTGATAAAAACAGAGGGAGATTAAGTTTCTGTTTATAATGCATTAAGTTTCTGTTTATAATGCACACATACAACTGATGGATTTCCCCTTAGGGTACTAATTCATCACTGATGAAGAATCGCGGGTTCCCTGCTTCGAACTCGAGTAACAGTGGTGAATCAGGGGACAAAAACAGAACTTTGCAATTGTAACATATCTTCACAATTCCAGCATTTGCAGGCAGTGCAAGCAATTATACAAAACCACGACAATTATTTTGCAATGGTGGGAGTGCTAGATATCTTAGCATGCCAGTTTTCAATTTTCAGAAAAACAATTTGCATATAGACCATGCACCAGAGGGCTTTTATTCCAACTTCTACACAAGCAAAGACAATATTACAAAGTATTACCTGAGAAAAAAAGAGAACTTGTTGGGTGTACTCATTTCTTAATGGGAACAACTGGAGACTTCATAAAAGTTCTCAAGATCCTCTAGCATAGTCCTTTGGTTAGCTACTCGGATGATCAGGCCTATTGCTAGTCTGGAATGGGAATCACCACTAGGCAGTACTATCATACATGACATTTCCTGAACCATTCCTGGCCATATTTTGCTACAAGTACCTTTTGAACAAGGATGTCGTTTCGATCAAGGTGTCAACTATAATAAAAATAGCCCAAACTCAGGATACAATATGAACATGCAACAGGATTAAAAGTAAGACATTTTTACTTGCTCCACATAAACACTATTTGTGCTTCTCAATAGACAACGAGCTCACTAAATTAGCGCACATGTCATATGAATTCAACACATGTGAGAATGCATCCAACTTCCAAATACCATGAACGAAGGAGTTAGAACCATACATGAAATAAAACATGCAACACATTTTGTGGATTGTGATATCTAACACCATCATTTCTAATATCTGACTGGAACCTATAGCTAGTCTGAAAAAAATAGAGGTAGGCAATTAAGTTTCTATTTCTGACGCACACATACAACTGATGATTTTCCACTCGGAGTACTAATTCAGCACTGAAGAATTAAACACTAGAATTTTGCAGCGAAGAATTGCAGGTTCATAGCTTCAAAGTCGAGTGACAACGGTGAATTGGGAAAAAAAAGAATAAGAGCTTTGCAACGATCCCTAATGGCGCATCACCGGAACAGAATGGGACAGTGGGTTATATATAGGTGCCCTTTTTTTCCTTACATGGCTTTTCCGGGCAGCCTCTCTGTTCTTCGCAAAACCTGAATAAAACCAAGACTGACTTATTTATTCATAGGTGGAAAGACATTTCTTTTCTCATGCAAGAATATTTATATAGTAGTTGGCAGGCATAGTCTATCACCGAAATTGGAGCAACAAATTAAGCTTAAATCATAACTCAGTATAAAAAGTATGGGTCCAGTACAAAGAAATTAATCTTGGCGCAGTCATGCATGCATGCTAGAACCCGCACAAACAGACGACACAACATAACTCCTTTTTGGACCAAAAACAAAGGCAAGTAAGGGAGCAGAAGATGAGATTTTGGTTTGGGACCTTATGAGCTATGACAAGTTAGTAACCAAGGCTAAATCTGCATATACACTAAAAATCTATAGAATGTACAACTAGTCAGAAAAATAAAAATAGAGGAAGGCAATTAAAAAGTTTATGCGTCTAATGCACGCATACAACTAATAGTTTTCCACTCAGGGTACTAGTTTAGCACGGAAGAATTCAACACTCGGCATACTAATTCAGACCTGAAGAATTTGAACTCGAGTCAAAGTGGTGAATCTGGAAAAAAGAATGATAATCTCCATTGCCTACATCTTTAAGGACTATAATATAAATACACAGTAGCACGCAGCTAAGTATGTGATGGAGTTTTTGATCGTCAGGCCTAAATCTGACTATGCCAATAAGTAAGTAGTGCTAGCAATTACACCAAAAGAAATGAAATTGCTGCTTGCTCCTATATATAGGTGAGAATGAGCCCACAAGATGGTAACTCCACACAAACATTAATTATCATTGATCATAGCCCCCAAGTACAACAACCAACAAGTAGGATTGACCTTGATCTTGACTGTATCAGATGCATACCCAAGAAGAAAACAACATCAATGGTTAAATAAGGCTAAGAAATTCAGTATCCAGCTGCGGTATTTTCGTCCACCCAATTGATGTACTCGATCCATAGGCACCAGTCCCATGAACCGGAGATGAGCCAATTCACCAAGCATGCTCACTGGAATCCATATACACCTTACTGTGTTGCATCGCCAGCAATGGAGTCGGTTAGTAAATGCAACGCTTAATGATTGATCAGGTTGTGTTATCTATGTATGTACCTGCTGCCTGACACGTTGAAGCTCTTGCACTAGCTAGGCCAGCTATACCCTGCTCGAATCTAGCTGCTCGATGTAAGGCTGTGGTGAGAGAAAATAATAATGGAATCAGTCAGTGATGACAATCATGTCATGCTCATGTTCAATCTAGCATAACCGAATATTTATAGGTACCCTTTTTTCTTAGCCAACTCTTCCCGCAGCCTGTACGATCTTTGAAGACTTTAGTAAAACCAACACTAACTTATTTATTTATATAGGTGGAAACGATAATATTTTTCCCGTGCAAGAATAAATCAAGTTAACCTAGGAAAGAAATGGATACTTGGAGCTGCTGATTGTAGTAGGAGTGATAATCTCCACTGCCTAGCATATTTTAGAAAGACTACGCGTAAAGTAGCACACATCTAAATATGAGTATTTGATGGTCATGTCTGAATCTGAACCGTCAATCACTATGCCAATAAAGTAAATAGTACTAGCAGTTACACTAAAAGAAACCATGTTTCTGCTTGCTGCCATAGGTGAGGAATACGTGTTGAGCTGGCTAAGTGAGGGTGCAGAAGATAGGGACTTTGGTTTGGGACCGTATGAGCCACGAAGAGTGAGTAACAAAGCCTGCAAGACCATCATTTCTAAGCTGACTTAAGCAATAGCTAGTCTAAAAAACAGAGAAGTGCGATTAAATTTCCGTTTCTAACGCACACATACAACTGATGGTTTTCCACTCAGGGTACTAATTCAGCAATGAAGAATTAAACGCTTGAATTCAGCACTGAAGAATCGCAGGATCCCTGCTTCGAACTCAAGTGACAGTGGTGAATCGGGGAAAAAAAGAACAGATCTTTACAACAACCCATAATGGCGCATCACCGGAACAGAATTGGACATGGGTTATATATATGTATCTTTTTTTTCTTATGCCACTTTTCCGGACAGCCTCTCTGTTCTTATCAACACATGAATAAAACCAACATGAATAAAACCAACAAGGATTTATTTATTCATAGGTGGAACAATATTCCTTTACCATGCAAGAATAAGTCGAGTTAAGCTAGGAAATGGACACTTGGAGATAACTGTACTTTAAGAAAGACCAATTACACAGTAGCATGCAGTTAAATATTTGATGGTCAGGCCTGAATCTGACTATGCCCGTAAAGTAAACAGCGCTAGTAATTATACTAAAGAAACCAAGTTAATGCTTGCTGCCTTATGTGAGCAATATATGTGGATGTGGCTGAGTGAAGGAGCAGAAAATGGGCTTGTGGTTTTGGACAGTGTGAGCTAGGAAGAGTGAGTTTATAATCTGAATGTGTGCTTACTCAAAGTCTACATGACCAATGTTTGTAATCTGAATGTGGTTTCAGACGGTGTGAGATACTCCCTCCGTCTCGAAATACTTGTCGGAAAAATGGCTACAATTAGGTGTATCTGTAACTAAAATACGTCTAGATTCATCCACTCGTCTGACAAGTATTTCCGGACGGAGGGAGTATGATGTAACCAAGCATGAATCTACAGCTAGTCTGAAAAAAGAAAAACAAAGGCGGGTGATTAAGTTTCTGTTTCTAACGCATGCATGAAACTAATGGCTTTCCACTCAGGGTACTAAATACACAGTAGCATACAGTAAAATATGTGATCTGGTATTTGATGGTTAGGCCTGAATCTGAACCGTCAATCACTCTGACATCAAAATAAATACTATTAGCAACTGCACTAAAAGAAACCATGTTGCTGGTTGCTCCAATGTGTGAAGGTGGCTGAGTGAGGGTGCAGAAGATGAGGCCTTTGGTTTGGGACCGTATGAACCATGAAGAGTGAGTAACCAAGCCTGCAAGACCATCGTTTCTAATCGACCGGAACTATAGCTAGTCGAAAAAAACATAGGAGGGCCATTAAGTTTATGTTTCTAATGCACACATACAACTTGTGGTCCACTTAGAGTACCAATTCAGCACTGAAGAGTTAAACACTCGATTCAGCACTGAAGAAGCCCTACTTCAAACTCGAGTGACAGTGGTGAATCAGGGAAAAAAGAACTGAACTTTGCAATCGTAAGAGATATCAACAATTCTAGCATTTACAGGCAATGCAAGTAAGTATACAGAACAACGACAGTTATTTTAGAACAGAGGAGTACCAGATATCTTAGCCCACCAGTTTTCAATTTTCAAAAACTGATTTGTACAGATCAGGCACCAGAGGGCTTTTATTCCAACTTCTACACAATCAATACAATATTAGAAAGTATTATCTGAGAAAAAAAACGAGAATTTGTTGGATCTATTACTAGTTAAAGTTCTCAAGATCCTCTGTCATGGTCCTTTGGTTAGCTACTCGGATGATCAGGTCTATTACTAGTCTGGAAATGGAATCATCACTAGGAGTACTATCATATATGTCAGTTCCAGAACCATGTATGGCCATTTTTTGCTATCAGTACCTTTTGCACCATCAAGGCATCAACTATAATCAAATAGCCCAAAGACAGGCTACAATATCAACATGCGACAGGATTAAAAGCAAGCAATATTTTACACACTTTAGATAAACACTTTTGTGCTTCTCAATAGACGATGAAATCACTAAATTAGCGCACAGGTCATATCAATCCAACACAAGTGAGAATGCATCCAACTTTCAGGTACCATGACTGAAGGAGTTAATTAGAACCATACATGAAATACAATATGCAACACATTTTGTGGATTGTGTGCCTAACACCATTGATTCTAATCTGACTTGGACTATAGCTTGTCTGGAAAAAGAAACAGAGGAAGGTGATTAAGTTTTTGTTTCTAATGCACACATACAACTGATGATTTTCTACTCAGGGTACTAATTCAGCACTGAAGAGTTAAAACACTTGAATTAAGCACTGAAGAATTGCTGGTTCGCCGCTTCGAACTGGAGTGACAGGTGAATCGGGTAAAAAAAGAACAGGATTTTAATCACCGAAACAGAGGGAGAGAGATATGGGGTGGGGTTGGCAGGCCTAGTTCATCACCGAAACTGGGGCAACAAATTAAGCTTACAACATAACTCAGTATGGCAGTTTGGGTCCAGTGCAAAGAACCCTCACAAATAGACGAGACAACATCACACATTTTTGGACCAAAAACAGTGGCGAGTAATGGAGCAGAAGGTGTGGCTTTTGGTGGGGAACCGTATGAGCTATGAAGAATGAGTTTATAATCTGAATGTGTGCATGCATACTCAAAGTCTGCAAGACGATCGTCTATAGTCTGACCGAATCTACATCTAGTCTGAACCTGAAAAAAGAAAAACAGAAGATGGCGATTAAGATTCTGCTTCTAATGCACGCACACAACAAAAATGCTTTTCAACACTCAGCAGCGTACTAATTCAGCACTGTAGAATTCGAACAAGAGTGACAGAAGAGGCTTCTTGCTGCCAGCCACATATATATAGATATATGTGAGGAATACGTTTGGATGTGGCTGAGTGAGTAACCAAGCCTGAATCTGAATGTGTGCATACTGAAAGTCTGAATCGTTTCCAATCTGACTGAAACTATAGCTAGTCTGAAGAGTGAAAAACAGAGGAGGGCAATTTCTATTGCAGGCATAAGACTACTAATATAAATGGTTTTCCCGCACAATGCTAATCGCTCAAGTTGGGCACTGAACTCGAATGAATCGGGGAAAAAGAAGAGGATTTTGCAACGACACATCACCGGAGACCACGAGCACGATCCCCTTGATGTTGTCGGCCGACGGATGATGTCCTCCACTCAGAGCATTAATTGCGTCCCTGCATCAACACCCGAATTCAGCACGTACGGAAGAATTGCAGGTTCCCTGCTTCCAACTCGAGTGACAGTAGATTTGGGGAAAAAGAAGAGGATTTTGTGACGAATCCTAATGGCGTGTCACCGGAATAGAATCAGTACCACATGGAGGACGCGGTTGACGTCCTGGATCTGGAAGCACCGCCGCATCCATGGCGGATCGGATCTGGGAGGACCATGGCCGACGCTCGATCTTGGGCCTAGTGTTTGGAGGAGGAGGAGATGGTGAGGGGATAGGGAGGAGCATGGCCGCGAGGTCGCCGGTGGAGGCAGGAGACGAGATCGGCGGTGGGGGCGGTGAAGCGGGCGGAGACAAGGTCGCCGGTGGGTGCGGCGGCGGTGGCGGCTGGAGAGGATCGGGAGACAAGGAGATGAGAGGGGAGCGGGCCGAGAGAGAGAGTTATGGGGTGGGTTTTTTCCCCCTAAAATTTCGGCAGTAACTTCTTGAACAGAGAAGGCGCGATCCATAAAATGAAAGGCGCGAATCAAATTTTTGGGCAAGTTTTCAGGCCGAGATTTTTGAGGGCCAATGGCGACATGGAAGCAAGCAAAGCGCGGATGGAATTTTAAGGACCAAAGATGTTGGCTCCGTGAACCATTCGCACTCGCTGGGAAGTGAAGGAGCCGCGTGGCCGGGAAGGTGTAGGAGGGAGGGATCAATCGGTCGTATGCCTCAAGCTAGGGCACCGCCGATGAGGTGGAGGACGGGTGCGGGCTATGAGCAGCGCTATGGTTCTTCATTTACGATCGAGATAGGCGGCTGAGACGATGTGGATGCGTGATGGGAGATCATAGGCATAGATGCGTGATGGGACATCATAGGCATAGATGCGTGATGTGTGATCTCTTTTGGCATTGTGGGTGGTGGGAAACCTTGGCGCCTCATTGTCTGCTTGCAAATCGGCTAGGGTTATGGTAATGCCATGGTATTGTTGATGGTGGTGGTGGCCTATTCCACTATGAACATGTGCTTCATCATACGGAGTCCATGGTCATGACCACCTCAATGACTATGGTCGTGTTGATATCCATGGTGCGAAAGTAGGTAGTCGGTAGCCAACAACCTACGGAGCGAACACACGCCTTGGGTGAATCCAGGGCACAGGCCTTGGAGCTCGTGGCTACTGAATGAAGTCGTCGTGGAGGCAAGTTTGTGGCCTGGGACATTGTCACCCGCGACTACATTAATCAAAGAATCGAGCGGAGGCATTGAAATGTTAAAAGCACATACTTTGCTGGAATCGGGAAGAAGTAAGCAGGAGGATAGACGATGGATGGAGGGCTTGTGGGTTCGAGGCTTCTCTGTGCCGGTCGGGTGAAACTGGGAGGAGGAATTCAAACGGAGAGGAGTCTAATGGGTGTGCATGGATGTGGTCACATGGATTCAGAGGAGGAGATCAATGTTGATGGATCAACGGCGGATGGGCGGAGGCGGGAAGACGGCGACATTTCCTTGCTCCTTGCCGACGGGTGGTCCTCTCCTCTAAAAAAGGGGGTTTTTGGGGGCTTTCCGTTTTTGGGAAAATTTTTCTCTATTTCCATGTGGTAAATTGTCAGACATCAAAGCATTTGAGCATTGGAGCAGTACAATGTGTAGACAAGTATTAAATCATGCACAATAAGTAGTCGGTTGCATGAAGGTTAGTCTTGACAATGTATATATGTACCATCTGAGTAATACTTGAATGTGACAATAAGTATATGTGAGTACATTGATAGATAATGCAGAGTGGATACTTTGTTACAATTTCCAAGTATTATCGGAAAAATGTCATTCGACAACTACAATGTCTTCATATATGCAAATCATAGCAATATCATAAGGGATTATGCCAAATCTCTTAGAACATTAGGATATCATGATTCCAAAGTACAACAGAATGCATTTGTATAGTATGGTGGCTGACATTAGAGCACTCACTTAGCATCACGAATTACACTTGGCTATCAGATATGGCATTATCAAGCACTGTTCAGATTTGATACATTGTGATGCAAGAACTGTCATGAATCGATAATTTCATAGCAACAGTAACTTAATAACTGAGATGTCCAGATCATGTTCAATTCATAAACGAAATTCCATATAATAGCATTCTTAGAAAGGCCTTTCTAGAGCATCATCTTAGCAGTTTTGCGATAGCATAGCTAGGTCTTGTCCGACTGCATCATGCCGGCATACAAGTCATAAATCACTGAGCTTATGCGGTCGACCAAGGCACACACCACTCCATCCAGACATGTGTCTAAGAATTGGTTCAATTAGATGACAAGATGCAGATGTCATTGCTGGCGTAATGGTACAAGTATTATACCTATGAATCGAGTCACAGCCATGCGTAGTGCATCGGCTCTTGTGCCCAAATGTCTACAGTTCTATTACTCACTCTTTCTGCACCAACGTATCAGCACGCTCATAAGGACAGATTGTCCAGTCATGCTTCGCAAATTCTGTAGCCAATTCTCGCTATCGTGATCCAGATAGCGCATCTAGTGGCGCCGTGCGTAGCGACGCGTGCGAGCGTACTCGCGTGCGATGAGTCGTACTGAATGACTCATGCGCCAACTGGTTAATTGCAGACGACGCATGCTTATCGGCCAACTACGTCTGGATCATGCAGCGGACTATGAGTCTGGCTAGTGCGGACGGCAAGTGAGACGGTAGTGCGGGAGCATAGCTGCAATCGGCTGATCCAGGCTGGTTCACCACGGTGACGCGCTCACGCGTAGTGACCTGAGACGCTGCTACGCGAACGGACATAACTGTGAGTGCTGGGAACGCCATTTGTAGTTGGTGGGCGGCAACTGCAGAGCGATGCCACACTAATTCGATATGCGTGTAAGTGCGCAGTTACGTCATCGATGGATCAGCAAGTCAGTAGACGTACTAAATCGGACACTGTAATGGTCCACTTGCAGGTCAGCAATAATACTTATCGTAATCGACGTATAGACTATCAGATACAGTTTAGAGTGCAGCTGATATCCGGACCTATAGTAACCTCGATGGCCAATAACGTGCTTAGATCTATTCGTTATCATAATCCAAGACTACCTTAATTAAGCCTCAGGTATACAATTGCTTAAGGATTGTCATGCAATCTGAATGTTCATGAACAGAGAAATTGTCAGTGCATGAATCATGTAAATCAGATTATTCTTTCAGTCATTATCAGATGACTTTGCATAATATATGATTGTCATTGACTTCATAAATTCAATCAGAATGTACAATGATCAATCATAATTCGATTATGTAATCTTTAATTCTCAATTCTTTAAGGATGTAATGAGATGATCAAGCATGAGAAAAGTATGCTATTTGTCATGCAATTTTTACATAGCAAGTCTAATAAGCTAGTGTACATAGATGTATCACATATGTAAGAAATCTCGCTAATCTAGATCACATGATTTATAAGTATTCAGTAAACGAAGTTGATAGATTGTCTACATTACTATATAGTATATATAGTAAGTTTATGGTAATGATCTAATTTAGCATTCACTTGAGATATAATTGCAATTCTTACTCATAATTGAATATAATGAATTATACGTCAGATAGTCATTTGAATAATGATTGCATAGAAGTATAGTTAATCAAATGAATATATATTAATAGTTATTATTATCACGAGTCATGATAATTATACATAATATTCTAATGTCATGTTTCAAACTTTTAGTATTATATATTTATAATGGAATAGTCTAGATTATTCATCTAGTAATCCGTAGAGCGATCATGATATTAATTTATAACTATATTATGCACATTCGATTATTATGATCATAACTACTTATAAGCTATGAAGCTATTGCGATAACTATTCGAAACATTTTAAGACTATGCATGATGGTCAAACAACATTTATTGCTAACTATTTAAATTCAATATAGATATCATTCTTATACATTCAACATACCAACATCAGTATTACATCTAGTCAACTGAGGCGAGGAAATGTACGATATATCATTCAAGAATCCATAGGTAATGCTACCAAGACATACCTCCAAAATGGATCAATAGATGTAATTGTACAAATACATTGATTCAAGTGTAGTAACATTTATATATAGATAATGCCCATATAGTAGTTCACATGTATCATATACTACATGTGGAGTACATATTTATGAAATACATTGTCATAAATAGCTATACCAAGTATTCAATTGAATGCATATATTCTATTAAAAGTTAACTATATTAAATTTAATAGTTAGCATAGTTTCTTGAACATATATACTAGTAATATGCAAAAGTATATACTCTATTTAATACTCACTATACATTATACTAATCGTCACATATACATGTCATATACTACTACTAGAACATATAGTGCTAATAGCTAAATCATTTAATGGTAATCAGTGATTATGATACTTTTATCTAAACTTTGATCAAACGTGCTTCCTGAAATAGCCCTCCTACGTCAACTTCCTAGCGACAAAAGGGATCGGTATCAGGATCCGATTATATCATCATATTACATAAATTAGATATAGATTATTAAAATAGCGATATGCTGCAACAAGTCGTGTTGCGCGGCAATCATGCAATTGTCAGTATGAAGAATTGCACTGATGCCTAATCATATTCCTATAGTACTGCATTATTCAATTTAGTAATATTGAATCTTAGAATATCTTGTAAATTACTGTCAGTAATTGTATGCAATATGTATGTATGGTATATTTTTAGTATGAGTATTATTAATTCATAGATATATCTAATTTAAGAAGAATATATACTGAATATATAAGTATGTATTACTAGAAAATATTTGATATATAAGATATTTTGAGTGATATGAAACTATGATAATAATTGATTGTATATAAATTTATGGTATGGGATATTGATTATAATTTTTTGAGTATGAGATATTGATGTAGAGTGTATATATGATATAGTATATTGGATAGAGTATGAAGTTTGAAGTATATGGTATAGTTGGGATAGTTGAGTATGAGTATGTAGTATGAAGTGTGTGGTATGAGTATAATAGTGTGAATGAATTTAAATAGTGTCAATGGAGTATATTGTCGACAATTTGATGGGTTGCCCTCTCGATTGGAGAGCACTACTGATGTTCTGCTCACCTTCGTCCGTCTTGGCCAGGTTGACAATTTTGGGCTATCCATAGTATATGCAGAAATTACATGCATATACATCGGCTTCCCCGCAACGCAATGACAATGGTTTGGCTGCAACCAAGGTGGTAGTGCCTACCACATCTCCGGTTCTGGTATGTCCTTGTTCTCCATGTCTCTGTGCCCTTGTTCAACTTGTTCTTCTTGTTCCCTGCAGCGCAATACCAAAGGATTGGCTGAAATTGTGGTTCTGGCTCTTGAGGCGTGGCCGGTTGTGTTGCTGGCCATCGAGCCTATCATTCATGGCTTTATTATGTGGTCTTGTTGTCTGTCGTGGTGGTCTTTTGGCCACCACAATCTTTTGATTGTGGTGATTTTACTTTTTTTCATGTCTTTACGTGAGTTCCTTAACTTGCTAAGAACAGAAAGTCTATTGTTCACTATATTGGATGTGTGGTGGTGGTCTTCCGGTTCTCCCTTCCCTTGACCCCTCTCCCCTCCTCTCCTTCCTTCTCTCCGATTGCCTTATTTATTCACTTGTTTGATTCCGAACATCACGTGCCCTCCATGGATGACATCGACAAGGAACATGTTGGAACCTCATGCCCGAGTTGTCGCCCTCGGAGAGGACATCGTCTAGTCCGATCTCACGCCCAGCACCAGTGCACCACACCAGGTCATTATATGTGGTCTATCAAAATGAAGAAGCATGATGAGAAGAAGGAGGATGATGAGCGTGACGGTGGTCTTGAGGAGGCGGTTCATGCTGCACCCCATGTTGTTGTCGATCTGCTAGCTTCTCTCGCTGGCTCTTGGATGGATGGACTCTTGGTTAATTAGCACCTGCGCTTGATGGCTTGGTTTGATGATGGAGAGATCCAAGCTGGAGAATGCACTTATATAGTAGCAAGTAGCACTCATCCATCGAGAAGTAGCAGTACGTAGTCCGAGTCGGCGTGTGGTACAGCCGGACGCCGAGTGGGTTTCGATCCTACGTTTTGTAGGAAAACCGTTTCTGCTACGCACGCACGCTACGTACGCTCGTGAGTCGTTTTTCTTCCACGCACGCGGATCGATCGAGCAGAAAAAAAGGTGGCCGGTGTACGTGCGTGACCGTACAAGCTAGCTTCACGTGTACCAGTGGAGAGGACATCGTCTAGTCCGATCTCACGCCCAGCACCAGTGGCACCACACCAGGTCAACATATGTGTTCTATCAAAATGAAGAAGCATGGCGCTTAATACGTCTTCAATGTATCTATAATTTTTGATTGTTTCATGCTATTATGGTATCAATCTTGGATGTTTTATATGAAATTATATATCTTTTTTGGGACAAACCTATTAACTTAGTGCCAAGTGTCAGTTTTTGTTTTTTTTTTGCCTGTTTTTGGTTTTTCAGGAAATCAGTACCAAACGAAGTTCAAATGCCCCGAAACTTTTTAACGATTTCTTTCTAGACAAGAGAGACCCTACAAGCTTCGGGATGAGACCAGACGTGCAACGAGGAGACGGCAAGGCACTTGGGCGCGTCCAAGTACCTTGTGGGCCCCTCGTGGGTCCAGCTAAGTCATCCCACAGTCGCCTTGCGAAGGTGCACAGGATGATGGGCGTCGCGGTGGGCGACGACGGTGGCTCGATGACGGTTTTGGTCCTGTAGGCGGACGAGAGGTGGAGTCTCAGGTTCGTCATAGAGGCGCACGGGCCACGGCAGCTTGCGATGCCGCACTTCGCGCATGGTGACTGCGTCCTGACACACGGACGCCGGGATGAAAACTGTTACTTGCACCGGCACAAGATGCAAACGGGCATGGAGCAGATCGGACAGAAGGCCGGAGAGGAGTTGACTCGTCTCAAGCATGGTATCTACTGAACGTTCGCCTACGTGGAGACAAAGGACCAGTTGAGCGTTTACTGCGCAGCTCTGGCGGTGACCAAGCGCCATAGAAATCACTAATACTATTGTACATTGTGCATGCTAGCTTCCATGATAATGCGCACGCACGATCTTAGTACTTGGGTTATCTTTTGAGTTGGGGAATGTCTTTTATCACCGTTGCATGATTTTAGTTGTTGCTTCAGTCACAATAATGCATTGCTATTGTACTAGATTTTTCTTTTGAATAGTTTGATTTCTTACCACATGTGTTAGATGGACATTGCTATTGTACTAGATGATACGTAGTAATACGCACGTTTTAGTATTTGAGTTGTCTTTGAGTTGTATCAAAACTTGGGGAACACCGTCTATGTCACAGTTACCTAATTTTAGCTGTTTTATTAATCAAGTCAAAACCATTCTCAGCAACAAAGATTCGCAGGTTCAGAGATATCTGTGACGTGCCTGAGACACGGGATGAGAAGGAGATTTAGTTATAGACATCTTACTTAATACGAGGTACACAATTTTCAGCCCTTTATTATTGCTTCTTTGTTTTCGAGGCATACATTAATTTGTGCTACATGTTCGCGTTGACCCTGGTGGCCTTTTATCTTGGCTTCGCCCCTGCTCCATGCTGTTTGTGCGCTCGAGCGGTAAGTGCGAGAGGTCTCATGAACCATCTTGGTCGATCAGGAGCGGCGTGGGCATCTTTAGTAACCGGCGCGTCGCCGAAGCTCCCCTGCTCCCCTTAGATGCACATGAGGTGTTTGTCAAATAGATAGGGAGGGAAGGAGGAAGAAGATGGTTGATGCTGACGTGTGTGGCCCATCAGTCGTAACTGTCAACTTAATGGTCGAAATAAGCGGAGTTGACTTTTAACGGGTCCGACTCGCCTATCATAAACACATTTGTTAAATTTTTGCAAACATAAATAAATAAATAAATGGGGTAGTCTTTTGCCACTGTTAAGAAAGTGTTGGTTGAGAGGGACACAAACCCCAAGAATGATATTTTTTTAAAAATACTCGTCCTCCTGGATTCTACCTTCTCAGATCTGATCGATTTTCTCCTCTGTTAATGACGAACGATCTTCTGAAACTAACAAGAGCCACATTACATTACAGTCCACGTGTCATTTCGTTCCAGGGATTTTGCACTTGCCTTTTGAGTGCAACGTGGCTATGTAGGCTGACAGAACATGGAAATTGTCATTGTGACTGTTTTTAGTAAGGTTTCCAATGAAAAATAAGCAAGAGAACTGATGGCAGCTTCTTTGACTACTCCAGGGAAAACAGCGAAGACAGATGGCATCAACACAACGATGCAGAAATGTGAATCAAATGGATCACAGCGGAAAAAAAATCCATTGCAACCATGCACGCCGAACAAGTACACGGGTCGGTTATTCATCTAGGTCACTGTAAAATATGTACGTCTAGCTAGTTAGCCGCTCCCGTCGACACAGCTGGTGCGACGGGTGGCACCGGGCACTCATGGGCGTCCGGAGCCGGGCAGAAGCCGCGGAGGATGCTGTCGCAGTTTGACTCATGGACACAACCGAGCAGCAGGCAACATTCATGGGTGATGAATTCGTCCCCCTTGGCGCCCGAGGAGGCCGCCTTGAAGAACTGCTTTGTGCACCAGTCCGGCACCGCCGCCACCGTCTTCTCACATTGGGCAGCCGCCGGCCGTGTGCCGGCTAAGGCGACCACCAGGAGGAAGGAGGTGCATAGGCAGAGGTAGGACGGCCGGAACCCGATGGCCATTGTTGGCTAGACTTTTTCTCGATGGAGATTGTTTAACTAGCTAGATCACTAATCACGACGTAGTGACATATGAATTGGTCGTTGGCGTTTGGCTTTGTTATATAGTAATGTGATTTGATTGACGCATTGATTAACTACTTAGAATTTACTTTGGTACTCGAGTAATGATATTCTAAGTTTATGCCGTGAGTTATGGTATTCTTAATTTATGGTGTGTATTATGATATTCTTAATTTGTGCCATGAATTATGATATTCTTAATTTATGCCTTGATTGCAGTTTTTCATGAAATGCCATGATTATATTTACAGGCACTAATTAATTACTACTAGTTATCCACGGTATGTTGACCAAAATGTGATAATTAAGGATGACCTAAAAATGGTGGTCATATATAGAAGGATGGTGATCACATGATGCACCTGGGTTGGCTTGAAGGAGATTTTTTTTTTGAGACAACCTCGCGAAACTTTATTAACCCGTCACAATGTTTACAGGGACGAAGGAAAGATCTCCTGGGTGACCTAACCAAACATGGCGGCCTAACCCAAGGGTAAGAGAATGTTTCGCTAGGTTGTGAGCTTCAAAATTTGAGCTCCTAAATTCATGAACTATTACACATGAAATATAAGAAGAAGATCTAATTGATACTTCCTTCAAGATCGCTCCATAAGAAGCACGGCTGTCGCTTTTCATGTCATCGACCACCACCTTGCAATCCGAAGCAATATGAGCACGCGGGATATATAGATCATCTACAAGTGCCAATGCTTCCCTTATCGCCAATGCTTCCAAAGTGTGGGGGATCAACAATGTGAGTGAAAACCATCGTCGATGCCCCCAAGAAGACACCGTTTGATCCTGCATATTGCTGCCGCTGACCCGTGCCTCCCTCTTCTTGAAACTGCTCCATCAACATTAAACTTTGCACTTCCCATTCTGGCGGCTGCCAAGAGGATGCCCGAACCGGTTGTTTTTGCATCTTGTGTTGGTTTCTCCTCTTATGAACTCCAAATCTGAAATAAAGCTCCGTATAAATGCATCAGTTGCTTGCGGGGCTTGAATATGTCCTCGTGAGTAGCCTTTCTTCTAGCTCCCCATATCGCCCAAGCTGTCACCACCACTCGGATAAATTCGTTCTCTTCCAGACTTTCATGCAATGCAAAAGCCAATCTTTGGCACTCCCTTGCTGATGTGCAATGAGCTTCTCGACCAACTCTTCGGTGCCAAGGCCCACACGCCCTAGCCAGCACACAGTTAAGGAGCGCGTGCCTCCATGTATCTTTCCCTCCGCACAGCGGGCACGAGTCCGTATCGGCCATATGACGATGATGCAAAACCTCACCACTGGGCATAGAGTGTCTAGCAAGGCGCCAAAGAAACATCCGAAGTTTGGAAGGAACTTGTATATGCCACAGAACGCTCCATACCTTTTCCTCCTGCCCCGCGGACGATCCCTCATTACCGTGCCACCAGTTGTCTCTGTTCGTTCTCGTTCTGAGGATCATCTGATAAGCCGAGCTGACAGTGAACACCCCTGTGCTTTCTTCATGCCATGCCCAGAAGTCCGGCAGCCTCCTAGTGCAAACAGGGATTTTAAGTATCTCCTCGGCGTCAAAAGGAGTAAAAATAGTATGGATCAGCCCTTCATTCCACTGCGCCGAGGTATTATCTAGGAGTGCTGCTACCTTTTCTGGAGGATTAGGAACTAGTGACACCAAGGGCCTCTTGAAACTATCCCGGGGGATCCAATTATTTCTCCATATGTGAGTAGTATCTCCATCACCAATTCTCCGAACTATTCCTTGAGCTAAAATATCTCTCCCATCAAGAATTGCACGCCAAATCTGTGATGGCCGTGAGCCCAATTCTGCATCCAACAAATTGCAATGGGGAAAGTAAACAGCCTTTAGTATTTGCGTACTCAAAGAGGTTTCTTCTGTCAGGACTCTCCATGCTTGGCGGGCAAGGAGTGCTAGGTTGAAAATCTCCATATCTCTAAAACCTAGGCCTCCCAGATGCTTCGGTTGGATCATAGTGTCCCAAGCAACCCAGCTGGGTTTTCTTTTGCCTTCTTTACTGCCCCACCAAAACTGTCGTATAATTGATGTTATATTTTCACATAAACCCCGTGGCAAACGGAAACAAGACATAGAATATACGGGTATGGCCTGAGCGACTGCTTTGATCAAAACCTCTTTCCCTGCTGCCGACAGTAACTTCTCCATCCACCCTTTTATCTTCTCCCACACCCGATCTCGCAAGTATTTAAAGGTACCATTTTTGGACTGGCCAACATCTGTTGGCATGCCAAGATACCGCTCGTTCAGAGACTCATTCTGGACATGTAAAGTGTTTTTGATCTCTGTCCTCATAGGTGTCGGGCAACCTGGGCTGAAGAAGATTGATGATTTGTCATTATTTATATGTTGTCCTGAAGCATTGCAATATATCTCCAATAGGTTTGACATCGCAATCGAACCCTCTACACTAGCCTTAAAAGCAGCAGGCTGTCATCTGCAAACAAAAAGTGGTTGATGGGTGGGGCTGTTGGGGCCACCTTAATACCTGCAAGTGATGACTGTGAACTGGATTTCAGGAGGCACGAAAGGCCCTCTGCTGCAATCAAGAATAAGTAGGGGGAGATTGGGTCTCCCTGTCGGATACCTCTGGTAGGTCTGAAGACTCGAGCTTCTCACCATGAAAAAGAACAGAAAAGGATCTTGATGAAACCATACCCATTCTTGTGGTGATCCTTCGCTGAGAAAAGCCCAGTTTGCTCATGATGGCCTTCAGATAAGACCACTCCAATCTATCATAAGCCTTCATCATGTCCAGCTTGAGGGCACAAAAGCTATTAGTCTTGGATTTGGACTTCTTCATGAAATGTAGACACTCATATGCACATATGATGTTATCCGTGATTAATCTACCCGGTACAAATGCAGATTGATTTTCAGAGATTATGTCAGGCAAAACTAGTTTCAGTCTGTTTGCAATCACTTTAGAAGCAATCTTGTAAACTACGTTGCACAGGCTGATTGGCCGGAACTGAGAGAGTAAGGTAGGGTTTAGAACCTTTGGGATCAGGACCAAAACTGTATCATTTATGCTTTTGGGGCTCTGCTCACCTCTGACTATGCTCAGTACCACCCTCGCTACATCGTCCCCACATATATCCCAGTGATCTTGATAAAAGTCGCGGGTAGCCATCCGGTCCCGGGCTTTGGTGGGGAACATTTGAAACAGAGCTATCTTCACCTCCTCCTTTGTGTAGTCAGCGTTCAACATTGTATTCATCTCGTCTGAGACTTTCCTTGGCACATGATTAAGCACATCGTCTATACCTTGCACTCCTTGAGATGTGTACAGCGTTTGGTAGAACTCATTCGCCATGCTCTTCATCTCATCCGGGTCTACTACTATAGCACCCAAAGAGTTCGTAAAGCTTTTATGAGATTCTTTTTCCATCTCGACTCGCTCTCATGTGAAAAAATTTTGTATTTCTGTCTCCTTCCCTCAACCAGTCAATCCTTGCCCGCTGCCTCCACATAATTTCCTCTCTATGGTAAAGTTCAATCAGCCTTTCATTAACCTTAAGTTCTGCATGTGATGGTCCCGACCGCAGTGGGTCACCCCGTAGCTCTTCCATACGCTTTTTCAAGGTTTTAATCTCTTTACGTACACTGCCGAAAGTATCATCACTCCACCTTCCCAAATCTTGTGCTCAATTTGCCAACTTTCCTCTCAACTCTTCCACCGTGGAGCAAGGTGCATCCGCACCCCAGCCTTGTGCAACCGCACCATTTAGGCCCTCATGAGTTTCCCACATCGTCTCATATTTGAACTCGTGTTTCCTTCTCTCCTTTTTAGCCCGACCAAAGTCAAGGAGTAGAGCAAGGTGGTCTGACGAAGCTGCAGTTTCATGAGTGACCGAGGCCAAGGGGAATCTCGCCAACCAATCAGAATTGACCAAAACCCTATCCAACCTGCACCGAGTGTATGTACCTCCTGCTACCCTCTTCTCAAAAGTCCAAAACTGTCCCTTATATCCCAAATCTAGCAACATGCAAATATCAATAGTATCTCTAAATGCTTGGATCTGAGCATTGCTGCGTTGTCCAACTCCCTCGTGCTCGTTTGGACGTAAAACTTCATTGAAATCACCTATACAGATCCACGGAAGCGTGCTCAAAGTGCTTATGTTTTTAAGAATTGTCCATGTTTGGTGTCGCAAGTGAGTTTGGGCTTCACCGTAGACACAAGTCATCCTCCATTTATCCTCTCCTTCTTCCTCAACAGACACATCCAGATGATAGCACGAGTACCCAAGGATTTCAATTTTTATTACACTGTTCCAGAAAAGTCCAATGCCGCCACTACGGCCTTGACTATCAACTGCATAGGCATTGTCATAACCTATCGAGCTAGCTAGAGCTTCTACCCTGCTTCCTTCTATTTGCGTCTCAACAATACATAAGAGGGTAGGGGTAAACTTCTTCGCAAATTCGCGAAGCTCTCAAACTGCCGCAGGTTTACCCGCTCCGCGGCAGTTCCAACAAAGAGCATTCATTGGTCCTGGCAGCGCTCCTCGAAGGAGCCCGCCAAATTCCTGACTGCTGAGCTGCTTGCATTGCCTTGATCACGCCCTGTCTTAGATCGTTTCTGCTCCCTGATAATCGGAGGACTGGTGATAGGAACCATGGCTAGCTGGTCGTCACCCTTGTTGCCGTCCTCTCTGTTCAAAAGTTGTTTATGGTTGGCCCCTAGTTCCTTCCCCTCGAGCCTTTTCCTGCCGGCTTCGTCCATGTCCACATCAGTATCCGCAACCTCCGGGGGTACACCCCCTCCTGGGCCTCTCATCTCGGTCCCCTCTGACCTGCTGTATGCATCCCTCTCACGATGATCTGGTCGGCTTCCTGATCGGCCTCCTCGCCTTCCACCCCGACGGCCACGGCCCTCTCCTGGACCCCGTCCACTTCGCATAAACCAGCTGGCTCTGAGATCCTTAAACACCAAGGCGGAAGGAGGATGAATCCCACTGTCGTGCTCTTTGTACAGATGGCCTAGCATTCCACACACCGCACACCCATCTGGGAGGCGTTCATACTTAACTCTGTATATCTGCCTCTTTCCATCCCTAACCATAGTCACCGCGTTCTTCAGCGGCTTTAGGATAGTGAGCCGAATCCAAACACGATAGAAATTTCCCACAAAGTCATTTGATGGTGGTTCAGAGAACAAAACCTCACCCACCTTTGCAGCAAGCGGGGTAACCAGATGGGCATACAGATCAGGCACATCATGGATTTGGATCCATATATCGATTGTTTCCAGCTTAATGGTTGAGGGTTGTGCTATCCCATCGTACGGCATGATCAGCACCGCATCTCCTCTGAAGTTCCAGGGACCCTCGTTCATTACCCTCTCCCAGTCACCCAAGCATGAAAATTGGACAGTATATAGATTGTTTTCCAGGGGCTTGAACTTCACTTCTTGCGCCGCGTCCCATGCTGATCTCATATTCCTATAGAACCAAGTTTGACTATAGGATTTAGGAGTGTTGACCTTGGCCAAAGCAACCCATCTAGGTTTCTCTGGTGGCGCCTGCACCTCATCGAAGATCACATCGTCCAGATCTTCCTCCTTCAATCCCAGCTCCCTCATCAGCGGTTCAACATCACCGATTCCCGCAGTACTCGAAGATCCTCCAGAATCCATTATATCCCACACCCGAAGCAGACACAGCAGATCGGGTATTTTTGTGGTGGAACCCTAATCCCGTCGGCCCCCGTTCCTACTAGGATCAGGCGCTTGCGCACCCTGGCTAGCGAAGGAGAACGACGGGAGGACTCGGCGGTAGGGAAGCAATTCGTCTCGACGGCGGCAAGATCGCCACCGGGAGGAGCGAAACCCTAACTAGAGGGAAAGTCTTGCGCCAAATGGCTTGAAGGAGATGAAGCTGCGAAAGTAGGATGGTGGGCTTCGGTTCAGTGACCTGCACTCGTTCAATCTCGCCATGTTGGCAAGACAAGCCTGCAGGTGGCCCCCACAAGCTCCGGAGTCCCCTTTGCACATCTGTTGCAAGCGAAATATTTCCCGCGAGAGGATATTCTTGCTGCCACCCATAAGGAAGACATGAACCACAAATGGCTTAGTATCTTAAAGGACATTGACATTGTTAAAGCGGCATGATTTGGTGAGTTGGATCAGGTGAGCACATAAACGTTCGTCACCTGACACTTCGACTCAAAGGGTTTAATCTCTATGAACTCGGCCTAGTAGGTTCACACTAATACTCCCTCCGTTTCTTTTTACTTAACATGTTAGGTTTGTACATTAATACTCGGTGAACATTAGTTTTTGTACATGACTGCTTTCTTATACACCATGAATATTTTTGCAAATACATGTGCACTTTGAATACACAGTTCACATATTTTGGATAAATGATGAACATTTTTAATGCATGGTACATATTTTAAAATTAATTATGAATTGAATATTTGTTCATTCAATGTTTTTTTTAATATGCATTTTTCTAACAAATCACACATTTTTCGAAAGCACTCGTTTATTATTTTAAAAATGACCACGTATTTTTTAAAGTACTTGTAAAATTGAAAAAACATAAGTACATTTACGAAAAAAATCATATAATACTCCCACCGTTTGGAATTACTTGTCTCGGAAATGGATGTATCTAGAACTAAAATACGTCTAGATACATCCATTTCTGCGACAAGTAATTCTGAACGGAGGGAGTAGTTAAATAATAATTCGTGCATTATGAAAAACGAAGTTAAAAAGCTGAGGGAGAGAACTGGAAAAAATCGCCGCGATGTCCAAACTGGTGCGTCAAATTAGGGGCGGAGTCCCTGGCTCGGTCTCCGTCTTTCTTCTGTTGGCAGGTCCTAAATCGACTGTACTACAAACGGATCCGTATAGATCATGGTAGCTAGTATTTAGGTAATAAAAAGTGTATGAAATCAGGTAAACATACCAGAAGCTCGATTCATCAGCGGAACGATACAAAATCCTGAAGGGTTCAAGGCGATGGTGTTCGACGTGCCCACGGACGTCTTGGCCGACATCCTGGCGCGGCTGCCGACCAACGCCCGCCGTCGTATCCGCCTCGTCTGCCGACTGTGGCGCGACACCGTCGACGAGCGCGCTGCGGTGGACATGCGGAGGCGCGACAGGATCCTCGTCGTTGAGAACCCGGGCTAGTTGGACGGCGTACACGTCCTGTCGCTAGAGGGGAGCCGCGCAGAGCTGTGGCGCGAGCTTGACGACACCACGGCCTGGCGCTACAGACGGATGAACGTGGTCGGCACCTGCAACGGCCTCGTATGCCTCTGCGACGACAGGGAGCCAGGCGGTGCCATCACGCTGGCTAACCCGTCGACAGGCGAGGAGCTCCGCCTCCCGGCGCTACCGACGGCGATCTCCTCCGTCGAGCTGTACCCGAGGTTAGGCGGCAAAAGCTGGCACCTGAAGTACGCCTTCGCGCGCCACCCAGAAACAGGGCTGTACAAGGTCGTGCACGTACGTCCCGGGGAGATACGAGAGCTTCTGGGAGCCCGGCACAGTGCACGTGTTCACGCTGGGGGAGGCGTCGTGGCGGGTCGTGCACGCCGGCCAGGGCGCAAAGTGCAGCTCCGGCCTCTCCAGCCTCGCCATCATCAACGCCACTCTTTACTGGCTCACGGAGGAGGAAGACGACGCGAAGATCATGTCGTTTGACCTCGAATATGAGCGTCTTACGCACACCGAGCCACTGCCCGTGGTGGCGAAATCTTCCCGCTGCCGCCTGACGAAGGTGCACGGAATGCTGGGCGTTGCGGTGGGCAGCGACGACGGGTCGACGGCGGTTTGGGTCCTGGAGGAGGGCAAAAGGTGGAACCTCCGATTCGTCATCGAGGCACACGGAGTACGGCAGCTTGCCACACCACACTTCGCGCACGGCGACTGCATCTTGACACACGGACACGGACGCCATGATCAAATCAATTACTTGCGTCGGCACAAGATGCATGCCGGCGTGGTGCAGATCAGACGGAAGGACGGACAGGAGGTGACGCGTCTCTGGAAAGATATCTACCGAACATTTGCCTACCTGGAGACAAAGGAGCAGTTGAGTGTTTACAGTGCGGCCCTGGTACAAGCGCCCTAGCTAGAAGCTGACGAAATGCTGCATGTTTTTTTTGAAACAAGAGAAATGCTGCATGTTGTTGTGAAGTGTTTTGCAATACGTTATGAATGCGATCTGATTGCATAGAACATGAATATTGAAGAATATTATGAGAGCTAAACATGAAATTACATATGATTTATTGGCTTTGATAATTTAATATAGTTGTAAACTATTTGGTATAATAGAATGACAATAGTCATGCATGTTTGCATGTATGGATGTTGAGGCATGTTGTGGCGGGCTTTTTCCTATGTAAATTTATGTGGAACAAATGTGATTTAAAACCTACTTAAAATGCACTAATTCATTTTGCATGGTAGAGGATTGTCATGAACACATTGGGCGGATGCTACTGGACCAAGCTAGTAAATCTAATGGCTAAAATAATATTGGTAATATGAAAGTATGCATGTTGACATAATTAAAAGTAGTGGGTATCACTCTCTTAAATCTTAATCATTTCAAAAGGCATTCTTATGCTGACAAAACTTCATATCAAACCATCATAGAGTATGAATCACTTTTGTTTGTGACAAGAAGTTATTCAAACATTAAGTATAAATATGTGATTCAAGCACCAAACCTCTAATTTTTAAAGATTTTCAATAAATGAATCAAAAGAATTCTTCTTTAAACCAAAATCCATACAAAAATAAAATGGCCATTTTTTTCTTGACGAAAAGCAATCAGCATTGCATTTCATTCATTAAGAGGATAATCTCTCATGACTACATCTTACGCTCCGAGTCTTAGACCATAGATTCCGGAGCACGTGACAACAAAATTATCACCTTTGAGCTGATGCAGGGGGTGCTGCCGCACCTCATCAGAGCGCACGCGCGCGTTCATCGCTGACATATGATGTGTCGGTTGGCACAGGAGGGGATATTTCTTTGTTTGCATTGAGTGAGCAGCTGGTGCAGGGAGACGTTTTTCGCGGGATCAGACAACCCTGGGTGGGCTAATCGGATGACTGGCATGGCGACCGGCCGCCCATAACTCAAAGTCTACAAACCAAGTTAATGCGGTAATGATCTCGGTGAGTATGTTTCCCCGAGGTCCCTACCACATTAGCTCAAAGTCTTCAGAACACATTATCTAAAATTATTTTTCCCACACAAAAGAATCATTTTCTTTAGAACAATGGTTTCTATTTATTTATCTCCAAACGTAATGTGTCTGTTTTTTTATTCGTTTGAGTCGGCCAAACGGATTTCATTGTCCAGCCCTGCCCGCCGGCCCATAGACGCACCAAATGCATCGGCGCGCATTTCATATTTTGACCATTTTAAACTAATAATATATACATTTGCCATCAAAAATCTGTTTTATACTTTAATTAAACATAATAACAGAAACAGAACCTAGATCTAGTGGTCGTCATCATTGTCCTCGGCGGTAAGGTCGATGTAGATCGGAGCCAGTCATGGAAACGGCCACGGTACTGCCACCGGCGTGTGCGGTGAGGCAACGTGTGCCTCTTGCTTCTCCGGCTGCGATGGTTTCAGCTACTCTGGCTCTGCGTCACCCCACTCGGGCGTGCACGGCACCAAGTGGCCATGAGTGCCCCACCGGTGGCGCAAGTGGCCACGGCTCCGGCTCGAGCGCAGGTGCGGGTGGAGGTAAGGCCACAATGACATATACTCCAGCTGATTCTGGTGTTGGAGCATGCACGCGGGGCATTGGGCGCTGGTGCACGACCAAAGAAGAGTGCGCTGGTCGCGCAGGTGGTGAACCACGTTCCCAGTGCATGGAGTCCATCGCGTACGCCGGTTCGTGGCAAAGTTTGGTCGAGAGCTGAGCGTGACGGCGGCGGATCTTCACCTCCCACATCACTAGTAGTGCTGGTTCCAACGGCTAGGCGGGCGGCGCTCATTAGTATCGGTTCGTGGCGAACCTTTAGCACCGGTTCGTGCCACGAACCGGTACTAAAGTGATGGTGGCAGGCTTGTGTCAGGCTGGGGCCCCGCCAGCACCTTTAGTACCGGTTCATGCCACAAACCGGTACTAGAGATTCACCTTTAGTCCCGGTTGGTCTAACCAACCGGTACTAAAGGTATCACTATATTACCGGCGCCGATCAGCTGGTAATTACCGACGAGCATAGAAGGCAGGTTGCAGAGCTCGGTATCACTGTTTATCAACTCCTAGAGATCGAGCCCATGGATACGCTTAGAGAGGAGGACATAAAACTGAAATATGCCCGCGGCGAACCTTTGGTCAAGCCTGAGGGGTCAAGAAACTCTGAACGAGAATATATGAATTGCATGAATGGTACATAAAAATTGCCAAGACTACCAATCGAGAGTCCCCCATGGTGAAAGTCAAGGCAGATCTTTACTTCAATGAGACAACTCTATATGTTGACTTTACAGAACTGTTTCAGTTATTCAATCAAGACGCACTCGAAAAATTTATCGTCAGTTGCTATTGTCTGTAAGTGATTTCTTTCTGCAATTTAAGTCTCAAGCTAGCTGTATTGCTCGTTAATCATTATCTGTAATTATCCTCACTATATTCTTTTCTATGGTATTATGCAGGATGAAGATCAATGAAATGAAAAAAGCTGAAAGCTATAGCATTGGGTTCATTGACCCAAATACCATTAATCAAGAGACATGGTCACATGAATGGTATCGAGCAACACAGAGAAAAACTTGCTAGAGTTCTTGAAGCACATCAATACCAATCGAGATATACTATTTCCATACAACTTCGAGTGAGTCACGCTATCTTGTACTACAAATTCTGTTTTTGTTTACTAGCTAGATGTTAATAAGTGTATATGGTTTAGGTAGTTGATGAGTGTTAATGCCCACTTAATTTATACATGCAAACGTGTGCGCATGCAGTTTCCAATGGATCTTGTTAGTCATTCAAGTTGAAGAAGAAAAAGTTGAAGTACTGGACTCACTACTTAAACCAGTTATTGAGTACGAAATCGTGAAGGGGATAGTCAATAGATAATTTCAATCATTATTGAACTATATGTTAGCCTCTTTAGTTCATCATTTTCTGATATCAACTAATTAATAACTTCTTTATTCATTTTCTTTGCCGACAGGCAGGGCATGGGAAAAGTTCATCAAAGATGTTCCAGGCCAATGGAAACAAAAGCAGTATTGGTATCGACCCAAGGTAATTAATTAAGTAGTACTAGCTAGATACGATCTCTTTAATTCTAGTTTCAATACCATTAGTTATCATTCTTGATTAATTATTATCTGATTGAATTCTATTCTAGTAAAGGCACGAGGCAGGCGTCGGGGACTGATTTATGTGCATACTACTTTTGCGAGAACATTCGCATGATGGTGTCCGAAAGAAGCAGATCTGCTAGACAGCTATGGGTACGTTTGCCAAAACACTATTCATAATTTTTACATCATTATCCATATCTATCACACAACTAATACACGCATATTGATCTCCTTCTTAAAAGTTCAATGAGGTGAGGTATAAGCTCCTACCAACGGATCGCGTACGAGCAATTCAAGAGGAAATAGCGGGATTTTTGCTCGACCAGGTCATAGATCCCAAAGGAGAATACCATTACCCGCTACCACAATAATGCCTCCATATAGGAGAAATTGTATATATACATGTGTATGTGTGAATGGTGGTGCGAGACATATATATATAGGGAAAATCCATCCTACCACCCGGTGGTAGTTACCCCACATGTCTCATATACTACCATGTGGTACTATATATATACTATTTTATTATTTTAAATATGTTCATATACTATATCTAAGATATTTCAAAGCAAGTTAGATGAAAAAATTGCATATGAGCCCATAGTTTTTGCTATATTTGTGAAATACGTATATATTTGTACGTAAAAAAGAGCATACTCAAAACATGGTACATACTACCTAAAAATTAGTATATATACTACCTAATCATTGTTATATACTACATACTACACGTACATACTCTCGGTTCCGACATATACTACATACAACATACAAAACGCAAGTGGTGGTAACTACCACTGCTTGTAGGAAACATTTGTACTATATATATATATATGACAAATTTTATCTACAAGCAGTGGTAGTTACCCCCTAAGCAATAGCCCTCCACGTGTCCCACCCTAGCAGCGAACAAACGGGTCGCCGGGTTCCAAAAGGATCCGATATGGTTCACCTAATTAATCAACTATTTAAATTAGTTAAAAATTAGATAGCGGTTCTGTTGCAACAAACCTCGCGAGTTGCTGGCCGGCTAATTGCATGCATGCATGCATGAATCGAGTAGAATCGATAATGATAGCCACTAGCCACGTACTCCTCCTTACATGCATGTACGTGCATATGTCCTAATCTTAGGTATATACTCCAGGTAGAATATAGATGATTATGTTTTACAATCTGTACAAATACTCTTGTTTGGCCTATGGGCCTATTATTTTTTTAGTGGAATTGTATGTATGTATATTTAAGAATAATATACTAATTCCCTGCAAAAAAAAGAATAATATACTAATTACAGTACAGGGAATGCATATTTACTTATAAAAGTATTGAATATAACTCATGGAAAATAATTGTGTGTATATAAACCTTTTATTGCAGTATGGGGACTATACACTAAATTTTTTGCAGTATGGAGCAATATTTTTGGTGTATGAGTATCGAGTTTATCATATATTATTTTGAAGTGTAGAGTATGGAGTATGAAGTATGTGGTGTATGGAGTATGGAGTATGGAGTATGAAGTATGTGGAGTATGGAGTATGAAATACGTGGTGTGTATCTTCATAAATTAGGTAGTATGGAGTATAATTAAGTAGGTAGTATGGAGTATATCTGTGAGTACAAAAAAATTAGTATATATCACACAGTTGAGTGGAACAATACAATTTTATCAGTGGCTCAACTGTCTCTTCGAGCTCAGGTTGAACGATTATCTACACTCATTTCACAATGGAGTTTGTTGTCCGAGCAGATGCTATACAACCATACTTTGTAGCAGCCGCCGCACTGGAGCAATCACCCGTCGACCATTTGTCATACTACGTCGCGCGGCTGCTGCTACACCGTTGTCTTGCTGCTGGAGCGCTATCCTGTCCGCTGCGTAAACCGCATGTCATCGTGGCCGCCGTCATGCCAGAGCAGTCACGGAGTCTCCCGTTGGCCGCCGTTGCACCTGCACATTGAGGCCAAGTAGTGTTAGTCCTTGTGCCACAAAAAATAGAGTATTTATAAAATGAAAATTGTGAAGTAGCATTAGAAAATAGTATCGTGTAAATGTAGTAGTATATATATGCACTGCTATGTGAAAAGAACGCATGGAAGTACGTGGAAAAAAGTAGTATGTAGTATTGGAGTTTCATGCATGTAGAGGCGTTATCATCAGGATCCATCATGCACCATATTTCTTTCCATATGTGTTTGCTCACGTAGATCTTTTTTCAAGTGGTAATGTGTGGTCGTTGCATTGCTCACCTCGGTGACATTCGCCGCCGTCACCATGCAGTCGCCGTACGTCGCTGCGTCTAATTAACCCTGAACGTCATCAACGGTGTCAATCACTCGCAGGTGCTCGCCTCAACAGGCTACTCCCAGACGGTGCTTATAGCCTATTCATCATCTAAATAAAGCAGATGAAAGTTCAAACTTCAAAGAGCAAGCAACGAAACATTGGAACCTGTGGTGGAAGTGGAATCAAACCTGAGTCAGCTAGCGACGTCCTGCCGGCCGAGACGGCGGATGGTGCCACGCGGCACTCACTTGCTTCCGATCTATGGCAACAACATGGATCTATGGCGGCGACATGACAAAAATTCTGGACGTGGAAACATCCATGGAGAGAGAGAGAGAGAGAGAGAGAGAGAGAGTCGGGTGGTGGCACACGACGATGCCGGTCCCCTATCTCCAGCTGGTGATACTCACGACGAGGCCGATCCCCCGTGTCCAGCCTGTGAGGGACGCAGCCTTAGATCGCTTAGATAGAGGAAAAATCGCTTGTTGTTGGTAACAAGAACATACAGAGAAAGCTATTTTTACGTGGAGAAAATTGCAGTCAGTTTTTTGGATAAGCTCACGACCAGATGGCTGTGGTTAACCATAAAATAAAGTAATTAACGAATTAGTACTAAATGGGTGGAACCTCATCTAACCCGTTAGGATTCTGTTGGCCATCTAACACGCTTAGATCGGCACATGAGATGGACGGTGGATTTTTAGGTGGTAACTACCACTAGGTGGTAGTATCTATTTTTCCTATATATATATATGCATAACGTGTACAATATGTAGTATAGTAAAATACCAGCAAATGCAAAAGAATTAAATGAAAAACATAAAATTAAAGAAAAAATAAATCATAAACCCAAAACCACCTAAACCTTTACTAAAGGCCTCCCAGCCCTCGGCGCTGGCTCGTGCCTCGTGATAGCCCTTTAGTGATGGTTCGTGTTGAACCGGTAGTAAAGGGGGACCTTTAGTCTTCATCCTTTTGTACCGGTTACAGAACTGGTACTATAGTGCCTTACGAACCGGTGATATAGCCCGGTTCTACACTTGTGCATGTAACCTGTGGCCGGCATGGGCAGTACTAGAACCCTATCCGGGTTCAAATATCAGCCGTGCTGCTGGTTCACGTTCGTCCAGGGCACAAGGATGGCGTTCTCCAATTGTGACGACATTGGTCGGCGGGAACTTAGATGCGGTCGCGGGCTGGTAGCACAGCCCCTGGCAGCGTCACGGTGAAGGCTGCCGCATAATAATTCTAGTTTTCAATTTTACCAACTACTCCCTCCGTTTTCAAATACTTATCTTTCTAGGCATTTCAAATGGACTCAACATGCGGATGTATGTAGACATATTTTAAAGTGTAGATTCACTCATTTTGCATCATATGTAGTCACTTGTTGAAATCTCTAGAAAGATAAGTATTTAGGAACGGAGGGAGTATTATGCTATTTTTAAAATTAGATCCACATAATAAATTGCATTGGTCGTATCAGTTTTCCACAATATTCTTACACTACGGCCAGCGCCGGAGCTACACATAAATAGTTGGATGGGCCAGACAAATAAGTCACGTTTTTTTCTTCAAAATTACGATGAATCGTGCTACATCATTAGACATGAGTCAGTCCTCGAATATTTTTAACTAGATCAGCAGATATATACGCACGGCAAGGCCGTCGTCCCTTGGTGTGCAGATGTGCGATGGATGATGCTGGCCAGCTAGTGGCCGCTGATGCTTGCTGTGCCGCTGCTCCTCGGCTGCTCATGGCTGGCGTCGTGCGAATCTCTCACTGAATGGAGCGTAGAGGGGATTAGGGGCTTAGGTGTTGTCTGTAAGCAGACCAGGCTTATGGGCTACCGCATACATGAAAGAAAAAACATACAGGTCATGGGCGGGCCACAGCCACTTCGGCCTTGCCGTAGCTCCGCCACTATCTACGGGCTTTAAGGTGTGGAGTTAAGATTAAAAAAACCAGGTTAAACAGAATTCGTTGTAGTAAAAAATTTAAGCTTAAACTCATTAAAAATACGAAAATAAAAACCAAAACAGAAATTTTCCAAAGTAGAATTAATTTGGGGCATTGGCATCATGACTGTCAATATTCTTTTCTATAAGCCCATCTTTTTTACTTAAGACAAAAATAATATGGGTAGTAATAAGAAAAGGAAGTAGTATTATGCAAATATGCCTAACATGGACAATTATAAAGACTTGTTGTCAAAAAATCCTATAAATAGGATTTAGAATATATTAAAACTTGCACACAAAATATGCAAAACATGTGCGATTCGGTATTGTGCAAGAACAAGTGTAAACTAGTGCAAGAACAAGTATAAACTTGCACACAAAATGGGAATTAAAAGGCTGATTCTGCTCTTTTATTTGAACAACCATTATGCTATTTTTAATTAAAACCACACAATAAAATACATTGGTCATACTGGACTTATACAATACTCTACACCACGGACTTTGAGGTGTGGAATTAAGATCAAAAGAATGGCTTGCTTAAAGAAAATTTGTTCCTAGAATCCTAGTAAAAATACTAAAAACTTTAACAAATAAAAAATAAAAATAAAATAAACATAGAAATTTTCTATGGAAGATTGAATTAGGTGCATTGATATTACCCTCAAGAAAAAAGAAAATGAAAAAAAACTTGGTATTGCGAATGTCGATATTCTTTTTTATAAGGTCGATGTAATTTTAAAAAGTTTGACTTAAAATAAAATGAATATGGGTACTAAAAACAAAAGGAACTGTATTATGGGACCATGCCTACTATGGACTATCATAAAGACTTGTTGTGAAACTTTTTTCTTATAAAGAGGATTCAGAATGTATTAAAATTTTGCACAAAAATGTCCCAAATATGCGCAATTCGGTACTGTGCAAATTTTATTATAATAATAATAATAATAATAATAATAATAATAATAATAATAATAATAATAATAATAATAATAATAATGAAGATTCAAAATAGGTCAAAAGAAGATAAATGTCAATTTTAGATGTCTACAAAAAGCAAGTAGTATTACACAGTTACAATATCAATGTGTTATCACATGCGCACATATGGTGGAAAAACCAAACGGCCAAAAAGGTCGACTACGCATGGGTGAACAAAGACATTTTTTTAATAATTTAATTAGACAAATTACAAAAATGAATTCCATTTTAAGTGGCTAACAGAAAAGTAAGCAGTGTCTCATTGCAACATGAAATGTATTGTCGCATGCACAAATATAGGAGAGAAACCTATGACTAAAAAATTGACTAAGCATCTATTAACAATGACATAATAAAAAGAAAACAAAAAAACATATTTTAAGATAGAATGATTTGGGGCATTGATATTGCACTAAAACACACTTTATGCATGCACACGCACAAGCATACAGCCCACACACACACACACACGCTGCAGGCAAACATACACACACGATCAGAAAGCGCGCGCACTCGCACACTGACATGGACACACAGCGATCGACAATAGCAACTTAGCAGTACACTGTACACACTACACAATTCACATGAGGGATGACGTGGATTGAGGCTGCCGCGTTCCGGACGCACAGAATTGACTGATGGGTTCCCACAAAACAGAAAAAAAGAATTCATTGATGGGACTAAAAATTTCAGGTCCCAGAGTAATCGCAAATGCGATTTTTTATTTTATTTTGCAGCTCTTGATGTTGTCAACGTTGCAATTGTTTTCCCTAAGATTAATTAGATCTGAAGTGCTTTGGGGTGTTTCCTCTAGCAAAATGATACCACTTTATATTGATTTTGTAGGAGAAATCAGCGACATATAAAAGCAACTAAATAAAAGGAAAATGAAAAACGAGAACAACGCCACAGCCGTCGACTTCAAAGAAACCACTGGTTCATCTTGTGAAGCAACGCACTAGACACAAAAGGATAATCGCACCAATGCACGAAAACGGCAGGAGCAGGCCGGTGCATGGCTCATCACTCTCTAATGCTGCAGCGTGCAATCGTGCGCCTCAGGGGGCTTGCAGAAGCCGCGGAGCACGTCGGCGCACGCCCACTCGCGGACGCAGGCAAGCAGTATGCAGCAACCACGGCTGACCCCGTACTTATTGTCGGCGAAGAGCGCCGTGATGAACTCCCCCGAGCACCACTGCGGCACCCCCATCACCGTCTTGTAGCAGTCGTTGCCGGCCACGACGAAGGGCGCCGGAAAGGCGGCGGCGCCCAGGAGGAGGATGCACAGGCACGCGTCAAGCCGCCGCCGGAGCGCCATCGCTAAGTTGACTAGTCAGATTTGTTTGGAAGGGGCTCGATCGGCCTAGCTAGTGAGATGGCGTTTGGATTCTGTGTCTATAATGCGGGAATTAGTTAGTTAACGATATTTTCGGTGGCTCATTACGATTTGTGAGCATATGCACCTCGAGCCAATTTTTTTTTTTTTTGCAAATGTCAAAAAGTTAGATTTTTTTTAATATATTCATTCTCACACCCAAATGCTGCCTGTAAAATGTTAGGGGGGGAAGCTTAAGCATTTTGACCAACGAAAAAGAAATCGAACGCCAAATGTTACACTTAATTTTGTTTTTTGACCGATGAAGCATCGTAACCTGTTTGGCATGTGCAATTATCCAGCATGATTGTTACACTAACATTAGCATCTACAAAAAATCAGAATTTTAAAAATTTATTTACTATTTATTTTGAATTGACTGTTCATTTGGGAGCATATGCTCGCAAGACAAAACGGTCATCCCCACATATATTCGTCCACCTGCAAAAAAAGCAGTTTGCTCATCACTCACGAGCATCCTATCAGTCTCCATCACCGGCATGCTGAATGGCAGGGGCGGCGACACCGCGGGGTCGTGTAGGCGCGGCCGCCCCGGGTAAAAATTTATAACGTAGGGTACCTCCCTATTACTCTGGCCAGTATCCACCATAGGAGAGAGCCGAGCTCTGTTCTATTTTTTTTAGCATTAAAACTTTATTCATCAAATAAGAGCAAGATCATTTACATAGGAATGCAGAATAAAGTCCGGGACAGCGTCCCAAGTTTCAGACTTGCTAAGATTAAAGCTATGCTTTGCTAAGCCATCTGCTACCATATTAGCTTATCTGCTACAATGAGTAAAACTGATGCTTTTTAAATTCCATGGCCATAAGAGAGCATTCTACTACTATTGGAACATCAATTCCCATGTATGTGTTTGGGTCAGATATAGCCTCCAAAGCAGTCGTACAGCCAAACTCCAAAATAAGCTTACTGCATCCGAGATTCGCTGCAAGGATCAGACCGCACCTGATAGCTGACAATTCCGCAGAGCTTGCACTAGACACATGCGGTATTGCACAAGTAGTTGCGGCCAAGAAATTGCCTCGATCATCACGAGCAACAACACGGCAGGCTCCTGAAAAATTGTCCGCATGGAATGATGCATCGACATTAACTTTTACCGCTCCCTCCACTGGCTTCTTCCACTGATGACTGATCGTACGTACCGCCTGATTTGGTGTGTACGCACAAAGTTGGTGGCTAAAACTCGGATAGATATTGATGTTTGTTCCGGTGTCTGGACTGACTCCCCATTAGTTACTTGGCGCCTCTGTCACCAGATAAACCACATCGCAACCAAGATGAGTTCATCCGTTGGCAGCTCATGAATCATGGTACGCATGCGGACCAGAATTACCAAAGTTATAGAACCAGTTTGATCTTGCCGCACGGCTCTTGTAATATCATTCTGCAATTATAACTCAGACCAATCATCGGATGCCCGTGCGCATGTAAAAAGGTAGTGTTGTATGTCCTCTAATCCGATCTTGCAAAGCGGACATTGCAGAACCAAGGGTATATGCCTACCTGCCAGAACGCCGAGGCACGGCAAGACCCCCTTTAGGACTTTCCAACCAAAATGTTTTATTTTCCCAGAGAGCCGCAGTTGACACAGATCTTTCCAAACCATATTAAGGTTAGCAGTACCTGGGCTATTCGAGTTTGAGTAATAACGTCCAAACTGATGATCAAACGCCACCTGATATGCCGAGCGGACAGAGAAGGTTCCGGACCTCGTAAAGTGCCACGCTAAAAAATCTTCAACTACCTCAACATGTAGGGGATTCTGTAATATTCTATCTACATCAACCGGTGAAAACACACTACGCAACGGTGCCTCATCCCACTGTCCAGTATGGGGATCAATAATTTGTGCCACCTTTGTTAACATAAATCCTCTTCTAAGGGTAATAACTTTTTTTTGACCCGAATGGTAATAACTTTTCTAACCGTTATGTTCCGTTGTAAGTTCCCTCGAGCAAGAATAGGACGAGGATAACGATTCGCATATTAAATGGACCAGCTAGTGAGTCACAGATAGTAAAGGCCCAATTAAACAGGAGCCCACTCTTTACGTATACCTTTGAGCCTTCACGCCCCTAAAAAAATCTTTGAGTCTTACGTTCCCAGTTCGTCTAACTTCCAATCACGATCGATCGAGAAAACAAATCAGGATATCAAGCGATCACACCCTCCACTGCTGGCTCACCGGCTTACCGAAGCGCTGCCCAAGTCCAACCGATGGTGCCTGCTGGATGGGACGGTACCTCAAGGCGTCGTTCGCATGGGAGGCGGCAACATCACCAGCGCCATAGTCATGTGAGCCGCTCGAAACAGCAAGCGAGCCTTCAACGGAGGAAACAAGCAGCAGGTTCTTCTTGTCTCCCCCAATCTTCGCTTCTTATCTTCTGTTGGAACAAGTTTTTTTTTTGAGCAATCTCCCCCGATTTCATTAACTAAACCACCAAGAATTCCAGTTCACGACAGCGGAACCTAACCAGCTACCAATATCCAAAAGAAAACCAATCTAAGCAGCAAGTCCAATTTCAAATCCTAAGGTTACATGTGACCATTTTGAGTACGAGGGCGCAGCCTCCAGCACGCAAAAAACAAGAAAGGGAAAACATCGAGCCATCTCAGGGAACGAAATCTTCAGCTCACCATCCCTGCGAAGCTCTGTAGACCTCACTTGCTACTTGCTCGATTAGTTTTGCCCCCAGCAACGGTAGGTTTTGTCATGGGTTTTTTCTCTGCAAAATAGCCCAATCCACAATCCAATTGCAACTTAGTTTCACCAATTATTGGAACAAGTGTCATATTATGCTAAGATTATATCAATATTATACATGTTATTAGGTACCTAGTGGACTTGAAGATTAGATAATTTGGGATAAAGAAAGGAAGATTCATCCAACGGGAGTCCCGCTTAGACTTTACATAACTTTTTCTGTGTTATATGCTTTTCACATAGTTCTTGAAAATAAAATTACTTTGAACAATTATATTTGTTGATTGTCATGTCCGATTGTAGAGTATTTAACGAATTTATTGTGTTGATTGTCTTGTTTGATTGCATCATGGCTTCAATTTTTTGCCTTTAAAATCCATCCCGGATAACTTCAAATTCTAGATCTGCCACTGATGAACCGTACCAACCATCAGCGGAGGAACCTCCTCCGAAGCATCTCAATGCTTCACACACCAAATAAGGGCTCGGTTTCATTTTTTGTTGAGGATTTTTGTTTTGACCAAAAGCAGCTAGGCTTTATTAATCACCGATAATGTTTACAGGAATAGAGTTCTAATCATGAGGAACTCCGAGCCACACATGTCTGCCAAGAGAAAGGAAAAGACCAACCTTAGCTAATTAAACACACGAACTTGAAAACACACAAATTGAAAGTTTTACATAATCGCTAATCTTCCTGATGATGCTTCCGTAGTTTCCACATGCACCTTGGTCTATATGGTTGACAACTTGCTTGCAGTCCAAACCGATGAACAATTGTCGCATACCCAAATCATCCGCTAAGGACAAAGGCACAAAGCTTCCCTGCAGGCAATCCCTGTGGTGGCAAATCTCGATGCAAACCTCGAATGACTAGAACTGAGGAGCCTAAGTAGCCGCCATCCCTGTGGTGGCAAATCTTGATGCAAATCAAATAACCAAAACAAGATCATGGCAGCGTGTGGCGGTGATGGTTCTAGAGAGCGGTAGCACCAACTGCTCGATCTGCGCTTGCCGCTGCTTCTCTCGCCACTAGATGCTCTCAGCAACCCACCTCCTCCCGCAGCTCGAGTCGCCCGCCATCTGCATGGCCTTGGTGTCACCTATCCTCATCGTGGCTAAATCACCACCAGCCGCGGCGGATGCGGGAGCTTCCCACTGAGCAATGTTCTCTTGTGCACCCATGGCGGTGGCCAGCCGGCTATGGGACATTCTCGATCTGCTGCGAGAGTAGCTTCTGCTATCTGGCCCAGGGGTCTTCATCCCCAATATCAACGTCGCTTGCTTTCAAGACCTTTCTTGATGCGACCGAAATGTTGGATCTGAGAGATTCATCTGAGGCAAGGATTTGGTAGAGGGGGGAGGGGAGACAGGGGTAGCGGAAGCATGGAGGACATCACGAGAGGATTTTTGGGAAGGGGATCCAGAGATTAAGGAGATTTCTTGATGTGTTGAATGCGGGAGCAGGTCAACGAAAGGAGGTTGACGAAACAGGGTGGAACGCGGTCCGCGGCAGGAAAAGAAACATTATGTATTTTTTAGGTAGTAGAGATGAATCAGCACCGGACGCAGCGGATGCGGGAGCTTCCCACTGAGCAACGTCCACATGTGCGCCCATAGCGGCGGCCACGGGACATTCTCGCTCTGCTGCGTGAGTAGCTTCCACTGCGTGGCCTAGGGTTCTTCATCCCCAACATCAATGTCGCTTGCTAGCCAGACCTTTCTTGACACGACCTAAATGTCGGGTTTGAGATTCTGAATCGGTCTTGAGGTTGGGATTTGGTAGAGGGGGGGGGGAGACGAGGGTAGACGGAAGCATGGAGGACATCCCGCGGGGATTTTTGGAAGGGGATCTAGAGATTAAGGAGATTTCTATGTGTGAATGCGGGAGCGGGTTGACTAAGGGAGGTTGACGAACAGGGCCGGAACGCGGTCTGCGGGAGGAAAAGGAACCTTATGTGTTTTTTAGGTAGTGGAGATAAGAGCAACTGTGGGTAAATCAACCTTCTTGACGGTGACTTGGAACACTAATCCATAACGGGGGTGTAACACTATGATCTGGCCTTCATTGGTTGGACTAGTCATATTGAAGGTGGTGTCTTCGTTGCTAAGACCGCCTTGATTCGTAGGACCTGTCACCTAGAATGAAAATTATAATGCTAACCTTTTAGAATGGACACTGGATGACATTGTTGTAGCTGTATACTCTCTTGCCAAAGAAGTTTGCTGTGAAAGATGATTACATACTTGCAGGTGTTTTTTTACAACTGATTTGGCACAAATGTTTTCGCAGCCCCAAGGGTCTAGGCGATGGGAGGGATGGTCAGTACTTGTTTGGAACCCAAGGATTGAAGCAATGAAGTCAACTGTTATAAATCGAATTACACGGAAAGAAAACTGCGTATGCACCTCGAGCATATGCACCTCGAGCCATTTTTTTTTTTTTTGCAAATGTCAAAAAGTTAGATTTTTTTAATATATTCATTCTCACACCCAAATGTTGCCTGTAAAACGTTAGGGGGAAAGCTTAAGCATTTTGACCAACGAAAAAGAAATTGAACGCCAAATGTTACACTTAATTTTGTTTTTTCACCGATGAAGCATCGTAACCTGTTTGGCATGTGCAATTATCCAGCATGATTGTTACACTAACATTAGCATCTACAAAAAATCAGAATTTTAAAAATTTATTTACTATTTCTTTTGAATTGACTGTTCATTTGGGAGCATATGCTCGCAAGACAAAACGGTCATCCCCACATATATTCGTCCACATGCAAAAAAAGCAGTTTGCTCATCACTCACGAGCATCCTATCAGTCTCCATCACCGGCATGAATGGCAGGGCGGCGACACGCTGGGTCGTGTGGTAGCGGCCGCCGGGTAAAATTTATAACGTAGGGTACCTCCCTATTACTCTGGCCAGTATCCACCATAGGAGAGAGCAGAGCTCTATTCTATTTTTTAGCATTAAAACTTTATTCATCAAATAAGAGCAAGATCATTTACATAGGAATGCAGAATAAAGTCCGGGACAACGGAGTTTCAGACTTGCTAAGATTAAAGCTATGCTTTGCTAAGCCATCTGCTACCATATTAGCTTATCTGCTACAATGAGTAAAACTGATGCTTTTTAAATTCCATGGCCATAAGAGAGCATTCTACTACTATTGGAACATCAATTCCCATGTATGCGTTTGGGTCAGATATAGCCTCCAAAGCAGTCATACAGTTAAACTCCAAAATAAGCTTAGTGCATCCGAGATTCGCTGCAAGGATCAGACCGCACCTGATAGCTGACAATTCCGCAGAGCTTGCACTAGACACATGCGGTATTGCACAAGTAGTTGCGGCCAAGAAATTGCCTCGATCATCACGAGCAACAACACGGCAGGCTCCTGAAAAATTGTCCGCATGGAATGATGCATCGACATTAACTTTTACCGCTCCCTCCACTGGCTTCTTCCACTGATGACTGATCATACGTACCACCTGATTTGGTGTGTACGCTTGTACGAAGTTGGTGGCTAAAACTCGGATAGATATTGATGTTTGTTCCGGTGTCTGGACTGACTCCCCATTAGTTACTTGGCGCCTCTGTCACCAGATAAACCACATCGCAACCAAGATGAGTTCATCCGTTGGCAGCTCATGAATCATGGTACGCATGCGGACCAGAATTACCAAAGTTATAGAACCAGATTGATCTTGCCGCACCGCTCTTGTAATATCATTCTGCAATCATAACTCAGACCAATCATCAGATGCCCGTGCGCATGTAAAAAGGCAGTGTTGTATGTCCTCTAATCCGATCTTGCAAAGCGGACATTGCAGAACCAAGGGTATATGCCTACCTGCCAGAACGCCGAGGCACGGCGAGACCCCCTTTAGGACTTTCCAACCAAAATGTTTTATTTTCCCAGAGAGCCACAGTTGACACAGATCTTTCCAAACCATATTAAGGTTAGCAGTACCTGGGCTACTCGAGTTTGAGTAATGACGTCCAAACTGATGATCAAACTCCACCTGATATGCCGAGTGGACAGAGAAGGTTCTGGACCTCGTAAAGTGCCAGGGTAAAAAATCTTCAACTACCTCAACATGTAGGGGAATCTGTAATATTCTATCTACATCAACCGGTGAAAACACACTACGCAACAGTGCCTCATCCCACTGTCCAGTATGGGGATCAATAATTTGTGCCACCTTTGTTAACACTAGTAAGTATGCACGTGCAACGCACGTCTCGATTAAATATGTTCTGCTCTATCATAACATAAATCTACTTTTTGAACAGCTGAAAATTCACGCAAAAAGCATATAATTCCTAACTCATACAAATGACTGTAAATATTATGCTTTATAAATCAACAGGCCCATGTCCACTGCTTAGCAAATACCATTGATAATTAACTAATTGACATAAAATCAGTCCATCAAGAAAATTTAATTGTGGCCTATGGCCATGCATGCATCCCTAGCTAGTGCATCTCGACAACCAAGGTCATCACCAATATCTCACCAGCGTCCACAATTGCCATATAGATATTCATGTATCATGAACAAAATTGTTTCATATATCACATTCCATGGCCTCTTAAACTGTATAACTGACATAATTCACCAGTTATTTTGATCTTTGAGTCGTCATTGTATCCAAACTGAAGTAAATTTGAGGTGTAATATTTCCAACCAAGAAAAATACATCTTCAATCTTATTTTCTTCTAAGTCCTGCGAGTGTGTCTACAGAGGCAATGAAAATTAGTAGTTTTTTCCACATAAGCTGATCAAATGAAATAATTTGTCAAGGTTGTGAGATACAAGTTTGTCCACCTAAGAAACAAAACATTGCTAGTTAGCAACCAAGCTGCAGCACCTGTGGCTGATCAAATGAAACCAGCCTGAGAGACAAAGCAGATGCGGAAACCACTGAAGGTAGAACCACACTTACTCATAATGTAGAGGCATTTGTGGTCATTTAGTGTTCATCCTTCTAGCTGTACATATGCTACATAAATTTTCCATCTAATCTTCAAACCATGTTCCCGGTCTATAGTATGTTGTCTTGCTCGTCCAGCATGAACTGATAGAGAAAGTTCCCTGTAGCAGTTTATTTGTGAGGATATAACATGAGTCAACAACAAATCTATCATTGTTATTCATTGCAAGATAATAGATCATTCATAAATATATATTTTGTTGGTTGTTGATTACTGGAAAGTAATACCAATATGGGCTTACAAATTTGGGCATGTTTCTTTGCAACGACGACTTCTATTAGCAGAGGTAAATCGTAATCTTATAAACATATGTTACTAATAGAAAATATTGAGAAAATACTACTTTTCTTTTTATATTACTTAAATTAGAACAGTCAATTTCTTCCATGTCCCGAAACTTCTCATAGAGCCTCTCTGGCTTTAACTCACCAATTTTGGGTTAGGGTTAAATCATGGGTTCCCCAGCAAAAAAAAAGAACAATAAGAAAGAAACCCTATGAATTCAAGCCTATCAGACAATCATGCACTTCCGATGCATGTCAACAATTGGAAATACGAAAACCTTTAGTCCTCAATTTTTTCCCACTACAAAATTAACCGTGGAACACCTTTGTGTGTGTGTGTGTGTGTGTGTGTGTGTGTGTGTGTGTGTGTGTGTGTGTGTGTGTGTGTGTGTGTGTGTGTGTGTGTGTGTGTGTGTGTGTGTGTGTGTGTGTGTGAAACAAGAAACATAACCTTTATACCAGCAATGCATATTAATATTAGAATATCAAAATGTGTTTCGCTGTATAACATTTCCATTGCATGTGCATAACATGCTATGCATCAGACCCCCTTGCATGAGCCTCCTCTGTTGCTGCCACACTCGTATCCGGTGGTGGTGGAGTAGCCTGGACCGTGGAGCAGGGAAAGGGGCACAACATACCAGTGTGGCGGGCGACGATGGAGACACCACGGACTGCTCGGCCTCCTCAACCCCATGATGCTTTAACTATCTTGGATATCTTTCAAAAAGAATATCAATGGGGGCGTCACTTGCTACAAATTCATGACTTCAAAGAAACGCAATAATCCATTAGATGGTTCAGTACAAATCATTTCTTCACTTGCAGTACCATGTAAAACATTGAATAGGTATGCATCACTCATCATTTCAGAAAGACTCCAAACAAAAACGTTCAACACTTCTGACTCCACAAAGCTTAAGAAATTAGGGTGCCCAAGTCTTTATGCAGAACTGGGGACATCTTACTTATTAGTTAGCCAACCACCGTAATCAAGTGGCCCAATTACATGAATACAATCAGTATCAGTCATAAGTACGAAACATGAAACTTTCTGAAATGACAAGTACTTATTTGGTCATGAGCTATACATATAGAAACTTGAGACTGGAGACATGGACGGTCGACTCCGAAACTCCACTCAAATCACCCCATTATCTAAGCATGCTGCTAGCACCAGTAATACAGAGAATAATCTCATATAGAGAATACAGGAAAAACAACATACAGGGAGCAAATCATCATCTAGTCTGACATAGAAATTAGTCTGCTACTTCTCTTTGTCGGCTCAACATTACCAATGTTCTTCCGTGCTATCAGCGAAAAAAGAACAGAGAGATAGATGAAATTCAGTTTGCATCCAAAGCTCTCTCCATTCCCCATGGCCGGAGGTCTCCCCGTCCACAAAACATGATTCCGCTAGCAGAGCATCCGTGCTCGCCGTTCCACGTTCTCGAAGCTCCCCGTTCCCCGCGACCGGAGTTCGCCGCCAGCATGTTGGACAATTTGACGTGGTTATCACAGAAGATACATAGTCTGATGTACTATCAGCAGCACATCTGCATACTTATATAATCTAATACTTTTTTTAGATTATATAATCTAATTCTGAATAACCACAATTATAAGTTGGATAAAAATGTTTAGTTTATTTTAGATCATTTGATGCAGCAATTGCAGAAGAAATCACCAGTTAATATCTGACTCAATTTAGATTAAATGGGTATATACTGTATTAAGTTGGCGAGGAAAAAAAAAGAGTTAGTCACTTTCAGTTGTACATGAACAGTGCAGATCAGCTACCTCAATGTATTCTATATGCAGATATGAACATGTCATGGATTTCCATATTCTCATTAGCCCCATAAAAGTATTCTCAAGTAATTAATACACTACAGAAATATATAATAGGCATCACATTTATGGAAAATGTATGATAATTCAATCCGCATTGAATTAGAGAATTACAGTACATTTTGTTTGTTTAGAAATAAAGGTACAATCAAGTGTAATTAAGCATTATAAGAAACACAAAAACTGGCATTGTACTAACATGGTGGCACCTAGTCAATCACCCCTATAAGGACAGTAAGCACGAGTACATGCTACTTCAAAACATCTTTCAGCATTGTACAATTGTTTTTTTACAAGCACTCATGAGAGTTAAAATATGCATCCATGCAGCAGGAAAACATATGCAATTTTAAGAACTATACGGTATGGCAATTTTATAACATGATAAAATCAATGTAAAAATTAACAGACCCTATAATTAAACTGAATCTAAATCAATTTGATCAGATTTTAGATAAATTTTTTTGATAATCTTAAAATGTGTAGAGAACGTCCTACAACAAGTACGTTAGCAGGGTAAATTCTGAATTTTGGTTATCATTTACCCTATTCTCATAGTGTTATAAATTCAGACTAAAATGTTCGTTACGTCTGGGATGACGCTGATTATCACCGGTGTTCGCTTGGTTGGTTATTCATATGCAATTAATCTCTGAATTGGTTTGTTACAAATTATGTGAAAATGCACATGCACCAAATCGTGAAGAAACGCAAAGGCGGAAATGATTCAATGTGGGCTAGTTACCAGCAAAGGCGACTAACGCCTTATGTCGCTTTTCTTCAGCAGAATCCTCCTCACCTTCCATCATGACATCGAACAACGAACATGTACCGTTGCTTGAACAAGATGACCTAAGTAGTGGGCTAGTGGCACAACTCATCGGTGATGCTCTCACAAGCTTTTCAGCAGAACTAAGAGCGTTTCAGCCTTGTGAAGATAAAAGAAATAAAGGTCGGGATCATGCAGTAGTTTTGCAAAGGCAGCTGCATGATCACTTAGATGTGTGACATTCTTCTGCAAATTACTGTCATCAACTGATAGATCATATGGCTCCTGGGATGAATCATTGAAGATGCAAAGACCTATTATCACACGTTAGTTCAACAAGAGAAGAAGTATACACGCAGAGTCATGAGGGACATGAGAACGGAACGGCAATTCCAGCCATAGCCATCAGAATTCAGAATTTGGTGCACCGCGTATGAAATCAAACAGAATAAGCTCGAAGCAAAGGAATTTACCGATGAGGCAGGGCCACCCTATGGCGTTGTTCCAGACGTCGCGCAGCAAAAGCCGTCTGCCACAGGAGAGGCGGACAGGCGTGGCCGACGGACAGGCGCCGCACGCCATAGGAGATGCGGAAGCGCGGGGCCGGCGGCGGGCGCCGTGCACCACAGGAGATGATGGAGGACGGGGCTGGAGGTCAACATCGTAGGAGAGGCGCATGGGCAGGCCAATCCGATGGCGAGCGATGAGAAGGGAGGTTGCGCCGGCGATACAGGAGATGGCGGAAGGCCGGTTCCGGCGGCAGGTGCCGTGCGCCATGGGAGGGGAAGACGGGCAGGGCGACGTCGAGCGGGGTGAAGGGAGGTTGCGCTGACGGCGGGGGAGCACCCAGAGGCAAAGGGAGCACGGCGGGGTGGGGAGGGAGGCGGGGCGCAGTCCAGAGAGGGAAGGTCAACCTGATGAATAGGGGGCTCAGATGCGTCAAGCGGCGTGTTGTGCGGCGGTTTGTTTGCGTGAGGCAGATCGTGGGAGAAGGCAGGGCAGTCTGCCTTGGCAGAACAATTAATCAAGAGCGTTGATTTGTGTGATAGATCTTTGATGTAATATAGAACGTTGGATGTGATTTAGTGGGATTGATCAAACGTCTCTGATACTTCTGCGTACACTTTGTGGGGTGGTTTTAGGGAACTCATGTTTGCTTTTTTAATAGTAGTATAGATAAATCCTCTTCTAAGGGTAATAACTTTTTTTTGACCCGAATGGTAATAACTTTTCTAACCGTTATGTTCCGTTGTAAGTTCCCTCGAGCAAGAATAGGACGAGGATAACGATTCGCATATTAAATGGACCAGCTAGTGAGTCACAGATAGTAAAGGCCCAATTAAACAGGAGCCCACTCTTTACGTATACCTTTGAGCCTTCACGCCCCTAAAAAAATCTTTGAGTCTTACGTTCCCAGTTCGTCTAACTTCCAATCATGATCGATCGAGAAAACAAATCAGGATATCAGCGATCACACCTCCATCGCTGGCTCACCGGCTTACAAGCGCTGCCAGCAGACGTGACTCCATGAGACGGAACTCACAGGCGACTGGATACGAGCTATGAGACTGCTGATGTGAAGCGGAACCGTGTCCTGTGACGACGACAGAGCCTTGTCCTGAATGCCAATGTATCCTAGTCAGCGATCCAGACGAGAGTGGACTAATCACTTAATGAGATAACACGTTTGATGGTAGTTAGTACAACTGGGTAACATTATAAATTAGATATCGTGAATGTTGACTAATAGTAGATGGCAGTATAGAGGTGAGTTAGTCGTAATCTAGGATTGGATACAATTATCATATCAATGACATATTAGCGTCAACTACCGTAGTAGATCTAGCAATCCATAAATATATGATAAAGCAATATTAAAGAGTAAATCACCAATTTACAAAGCTCAACACATAGGTGCTACTAGCCTTGATGTTACGTCATGACCTTAGTGAAAGCTTAGTAAGTACTAACTGCCTTCAATCTCATGCTTTACGTAATCCTAGCGATCATCATTTGAACCGGTATAGGACTTGGTATCTACATCCTTGCATGTAGCACGTCTAGCGTCGTCTAACCGGTATATCGGTTCAATGTAGACTCGTACTGCTGGCATTAGATAGCGATCGTGGTTCTGATCACTGTCCTGGACAGTAGCCCGAGGACTGGAGATGCCGTTAGTTGTTCATAATTTGGCTATGATACTAATCGTTTGCATGGTACATGACTCTACATGTCGTATCATATATGCTATCTTGATAGCATTTCTGTTCTAAGAGATGGAACTACATATAGATTAGAATGGCAATATTTGCATGTATGCATTACATTTTAATCTGCACTTCCAAATCTAAAGTGAAGGCGCGATAGACAGTTCATGGATGAGTCCATAGACATAATAGCCTTTTAATCACAGTCTCACATTCATGGCTAGGCAGTCCCGAAATTTAGCAGACGGATAATAGTCAGGATGGCTTCTTGAACTGTGGTCCGTGACTTGCAGAAGTAGATCAGGACGTGCAGCATCCTTTCGATCGCATGATTATGGGCTAGTGCGTTAGACTTAGATCCGTGCTAAGGCGTCGTGAGCACTAGCTAGACTGCTAGACGAATAAGTGCTAGAGTCCAGAGTACATACATTGCGATTCGATCTAACTGGCTATGAGTTCAAGCTTTACAGATTAGTAGATACAGAAATAGTTACCATAGCATAATGGGCATGATCATAAGAAACGTAATTTTGGAGCATGATTGCTAAGACACTCTAATAGCGTTCTAAAAAAAGAATGTAGTTCAACTTACGAATATGTTAGATTGAATATCTAAAACTATGAACTAAAAGATTTAGTTCAAATGTTCAAAAATAGAATTGGATTGATATATTTATAAACAATATAAAGATGGTATAGATTTAAAAATAGTTATGCAATGATCTAGTAATTAATTAAGATTAAAACATGGGATTGTATAGTAATATATATTTAAATATGATATAAAACTTACAACTAAAAATAATGATAAAGAATTCTGAATTTGACACAATGATACTAAAATTACACATAAAGATAAATATAGGGCTCATCAAGAAGTATATTGACTAATAAATAGTATTACTAAGGAAAATTCTAAATAAAAAATACTTAGATTGTAATAACATAAATACTAGATTAGAAATTTATGAATATACATATATTGTTAAAAAACTAAAAAATGATAATAAGACAAATGGCTGTATAACAGAATTAGTATAATATGAATAAAATTCTAAAAAGATTGAAGTAAATGGCTGAATATAATTTAACAATGTAATTATTGAAAATAATATGTATTGTCATGAGTAATAATAATATATAATAAATATATAAAATAATAATAAAATTGAAAAAATGAAATTAAATGAGTACAAAAGAATGTATAAGTAGTTAATTCTAAAAAAATATTACAATTAAAATAAGTATACACATGAAATTAAAATGTAATGCAATAGCATTGCAAATACAAAAATAGTGAAAATATAAATTAAGCAATTCTATTATGGATAATATATAAGTGACTTAAAGAAAGATTTATCAATTAAGTGATTAGAGAAATTAGAGTATAATTACATAAAATTATTAACAATGCAAATAAAGAAAAAACAATATTATAGATTAGAAATTGCTAAATTTAACAATAAATTGCAAATGAATACAAAAACTATATTAAAGATAAATATTGGGATAATCTAAAAACTTGCATGCACACGACAAACAACAACACATAGTAACATTACAATACAATACATACTGCACATCAATGGGCACAAGACAACAGACAATGAGTCTCAAAACAATAGTAACAACAGATCACATGGTTACTAAATATGCGAAATAAACGCCATAAAGTGGGTATCGAACAAGAACGAATGTGTTATAACTTGAATTGATTATGATAAAATTGCAAATACTTGATATAATGTTAATAATAGTCTGTATTGACAATCATATAGTTATATTATTAATTGAAGACATAAAAGCATCTTTAGTAAACAATTAATAAACGCAAACTAAATAAATAAAAAACAAAAAACAACTAGAGACTATCAAATCCAGAAACTCCACTAGTTCATCTTGGAAGCAACATGAACAAAGAAACACAACAAAACCAACAGCGGAGGAACTAAGTCAGGAAAAGTCCCAGGTCAATCGGGGCCGCCAACGCAAGCAACAGAGGGACTAAACACTCCCTTAAGAATGAAAGGGATTTTTTTTAACCCCAAAAATATGTTTTTTTAAAAAAAAGAAAAAAAAAGAAAAAAGGGAAAAAAAAAAGAAAACATTTTAAATTTTGACCCTTTAAAAAGTTGGGAAATTTTTCCCAAAAAAGGGAAGGATAAATTTTTTATTTAAATTGGTAAGTTTCCCTTTTGTTTTAAAATTTATTTTGGGTTTTGAATTTAAAAACTCCCAAAGGGAAAAAAAATTTTTTTTTTCAAAATAATTTTTTGAACAAAAAAAATACCAAAGGAAAGGGAAGAGAAATTCAACTTTAAATTCAAAATTCCAAACAAGGGGAAAAAATTTAAATTTAAAAAAATTTTGGTTTTTTTTTTTTAAATTTTTGTTTTTAGCAGGCAAAGTTGTCATTTTTTGAGAGCCCCAAGGGGGGCCCCCCCCCATAAAAACCTTTTGACCCACGCCCCCCATTTCTCTTTTTGTTTTGCCTATCACGCCCCTTTTGAACTCTCTGGACAAGCATGTGCCCTTCCCTTAGGCGCAGGCGCCTTGCCCTCCGGTGGGCCAAGGGCCATGTAGGTGCCAGTTTTGGCCTTTCACTCACCCAACCGGAAGGCCGCTGGCAGGGGCGCACAAGGTTCCACCTGTGCGGGTTCCACGGAGGCGCCGGTCCCCCCACGCAGGGCAGGTCAGGTGCCCCAAGCTCGCACAGAGGCGGCCTTGGGCCCGGCCCACAGAGGCGGCGCCCCTCCGGCCCCCAACAGGTTTGCCCGCCCCCCGCCACGGGGGCCCAACCCTCTCAGAACTAATACAAGACCTTTTAGGACAATACTTCCGTGACCAGAAAATACTTTTAGTACTGAAGATGTTGAATTGCACGACGAGAAATGAAAAATCTCCCATCCGAGAACTCCTTGGGTATCATCTGAATTGGTTATCCTTCCTAAAGAAAATATTAACAGTCACTGAAACAGTACAACATAGTTGCATCAATCAGGACCTTGCTGCCTGGATCACTTGTTTCTGTAAAAATTACACCACAACTTCATGTGCCCACGATATTTGAGGTTCAGAGCAGTCCTTGAGAGTAGTTTGCGAATCAATTACGGAGAAGGATTCCAGAGTGATTTTCACTGGATTTTGACTGGATTCCAGAGTGATTTGGAATTTGGGATTAATACATGCCCGCGACAGCGCATTAGTAATGAAACAATTCTCTGAAATATTCAGCAAATTAGAACTTGTGAGGTCTCATTATGTCCCTCCAAACAACCTTGATGGACATCCTTGTCAGAATAGCACAACCGCATATGAATCAATTAACACAGCAATCTGAATAGCAAAGAATAGGTAAGTTAACATGAAAAAATGTCACCTTTCTAAATTCTAAACCTGTACAATAGCAAGCTGCGCTCGTGGTCTTGACGGCCTTCATCACTGCAGTCGGATGAACAGGACATCTTAGCATCTTGAATTCTTAACATGTATCCAGCAGAGTCAATTCACAAAAAAATGCAAAGTAGCAAAGTCTGTTCGACATGTCTTTCTATTCTCATATATATAGGAAGACTCATAAATCTGTAACAACCTGCCCTTATGGACTGAATTTCTATACAATGGAAGCGGGCCTTTAGTACTGTTGGTATTTCACGTGATCTGCTTGCGAGTCAGTTTACAAGTTTTTGCGTGATACCTGAGTCTGTTGGACATGTCTTTTTTTAGTACTTACATATGGGGACTCCACACAGCAAGCCAGCGGAACAGATGACTTCATCACATGTACCTCCAGGTATATGTTCACCTATGAATTGTGCTACACCAGTCAAACATATATATGTTCAACTATATATGTGTTGCAGGCCCGATGGAGGGGACAAGTGTTGACGACTCTAACGAAGGGATTATACCCGTAGCCGATGATGTTGACAAAATTTACCCACGTAGTCCAGGTATAAGGTTTATTTTTATCCTTTTTAGTTGAAAAAACATACCTAACAGACTTGGGCACAACCAATTCTAATGTATCAACATCTTTACTTCTAGGACTCCATATTACTCCCTCCGAACGGATGATACTTGAAACCGATGGTGATAGCACATATGATACTCCAGGTATATATCTACCTCCATGTATATGTTCAGCTACATATTTTGTTATACATGGCAAACACCATCACAGGAGATGTTGCAGGCCCGATGGAGGGGCCAAATGGTGACGACTCTAACAAAGGGGTTATACCTGGAGCCGACGATGTTCACAAGAATTACCCAAGTAGTCCAGGTATTAAGGGTGTGCATATATACTGAGATTGCTTTTATGCTTTTTATGTGATAAATCATACCTAACAGACTTGGGCAGAACCGATTCTAAAGGATCAAGCGTGTGACTTGTAGGAGTCCATATTACTCACTCGGACTGGATGATACTTGAACAGGCCGATTGTGAAAGGACATATGTTCATCAACCTTCCCATCTGATTTCGGGTAAGTATTATGTTGCCGAAAGGTTAAGACCATGTGCCTACAACTTTGCCTTGTTTCGGTCCAATATATTGTTATGTTAACATGATGCAGACAACCCTCCAATCTCATTCCTATATAATGTAGATTCATTGCCAGCTCTCAGTTATCTAACAAAATAACTAGCTAGCATGCAACGTGACAGTTGGCAAGAGAGGCCGCATAATGTTCCACGCCATCCTCACAGTGATATCACTAATGCAGATCAAACATCCTCTGTGGACCTTGACGAAAAAAGAGAGTTGATAAAAGCTCGGAGGCGAGCTGCTTATAGAAAGAAAAAAGAGGAGGCTACCGTCAAGCAACAAGATGAAAATCTGTCTGCCCTTACGATATCAGGTAAGAATGCTTTATGGGAAGGCACCGCGATGATATTATATATACTCCCTCCATTCCACAATATAATGTTAATATCATTTCACATGCAGATATGCTGAATGTGGGTGGGTTACCTCTCGGCGATATCACTAATGTGTGTCAACCAACCACGGTGGACCTTGACGATAAAAAAGAGCAACTAAAGGCTCGGAGGAGAGCTGCTTATCGAAAGAAAAAAGAGGAGGCAGCCAGCAAGCAAAAAGATGAAAATCTGACCGCCCTTACGATATCAGGTAAGGATGTTTATGTTTCAGCAATATGATGACCGTATGTATACTTTCTTAGTGAATAATGTAGGTGACATATGTTTCCTCACCCCAACCCCATGAATAATTGACCAAGAATAGAGAATAAAAATAATTGACCAATAGTTGACCACTGTGTTAACATACAATTCCTGATCATTTAGGTTCAATTCGATATATGGCAGACATACGACTTTTGAGTACATACAGACTTTATGTATGGACACGGAGGGAATCTATAAAAAATAAACCCTAGATAAAGAAGTAGCTTCAACCGGCCCTGTTACCTCTCGGTGAACAATGAAGACCCTAAACCCTCCGGGCAGATATGCAAAATGTTCCCCTGTTACCTCTCGATGATACCAACCCAACTACATCCAGCTATACATCATTGTTTAACCTGACCATGTAGATATATAAAGTAAGCATTTGTGTAGTACATGAAATCTTCTTGAACAATGAAGACCCTAAACCCTCCGTGCAGATATGCAAAATGTTCCCCTGCTACCTCTTGGTGATATCACTAATGGTTGTCAACCATTCTCGGTGGACCTTGACGAGAAAAAGAGCAAATAAAGGCTCGAAGGAGAGCTGCTTATCGAAAGAAAAAAGAGGAGGCAGCCAGCAAGCAACTAGATGAAAAACAGCCTGATAAAGAACACAAGGGTGACTTAACAGACGAGCAGATTGAGCAGAGAAACGCGCGGAGGCGAGCAAGTTATCGGAAAAAAGTGGGTGACGGAACAATCGATCTTCAAGAAAAAAATCAGAAGTTGCAAGAATGGCGCATGCAACACCCTAAAACCATGACTGAGGATGAAAGGGGGGAGTCAAGTGCAAAGAGAAAGGCAAAGTATGCTGCAAAGAAAAACACGCCATGTGCTGAATCGATCGCAATGCCACTTCCAGATATAACTAGCACATTGTCCAACCCTCACACACATTGTCCGACTCACGCACTTTCAGCCCTCACGCAACAATTCGGCAGTGAACAAATAGATCATGCTCCTACGGTCAATGCGGCCCCCACATACATTCGCAACACGGAAACCGATGGTACATATCCTATCAACCATCATCTTTCATCATGTAATCATTCATGAGATATAAATAATGATGTATAGTGTTGTAGGTGCATACCTAAGCAGAACCTTCGGTGATGGTGCTGTAGATGGCGACCTCATCGAAATCAATGTGCACCTACAAAATGCCGACCAGCAAACCAGTGATCCGGTAACAATAGCGGATAATGGAGTGGACGAGCAGAGTCATGAGTCCAGAGCAACGCCTGGGAGGAGAGAGCGAGCTTGCAAGGGTGGTATGGCGGCAAAGAAGCGTCAGCAGAAAATTGGCAAGCAAAAAAAATGTACGCAGGTACCACATGGTGAGAGGAATGCTCTACGCGATCGGCGTAATGAAAGATTTGCAGGTAGGGTGATGACCCCAACCGTCAGGTCCATCTCCATACCGGAAATGAGCTCAACTGGACAACCTACCGTAGTGGAAGCACACGGCGCCTCGACCTCATCTAGCACGCCGGAGTACACGATCAGAAGTGAAGGTAACACTCCCATCCTTACTCTCCTTGCGTCCCTTGAGACTGAACCCTCATTTATTGGTTTCGCACCTGAGCAGACGACATGGACGCTTACCTTAGTCGTCTCATGAATGATAATGTCAACCCTGATAGCCTCTTTGACGATGAGTATTACCTGTTTGCTGGTGAAGGTATGTACACCCACTTGAGCAACATCCACCCGTTTGAAATATCACACTAATTATAAACATTGTTTGCAGGCTCAGATCCTGATGACATGGAGCATGACGAATTGGAAGACTCAAGTCATAATACCTATGTCGACCATGATCCATTGGACTATGTCTACTCAAACCTCCCAGACAACACACACATCCTGAAGCACGCCGCAAATTGCGATCACTGCAAGGCCAAGAAGTTTGTGTCTGAGGCCCCGGGATTCTGCTGTCGCAGTGGGCAGATCCAGCTGAAGCAACCGGAGCCCATCCAGGAGCTAATGAGGCTTTGGTCTAGCATGGATGCGGACTCAAGGCATTTTCGGCAGAACATACGGTTCTTCAATGGCCACTTCTCCTTCACAACCCTCGGCGTCAGCCTTGATGAAAGCTACACAAACATGAAGTCTGGGGTGTACACGTTCCGGGCGCACGGCACCATCTACCACAACGTTCATTCCTTCGGGCCAACATCACGTCCAGATCATCTACAGTTGTACTTCTATGACGACGACCCAGGCCTAACCCATCGCAAGGCTGCCACCGAGCAATTAGACCAAGATGTCGTCAGAAAGTTAGTGGACATACTCAGGGAAAACCCGTACTCCCAGCAGTTTAGGAGTTTGGGTGCGCATAGGGACAACCTCGACGATTACAGGATAGACCTCAACACTGACCAGAGACTAGACCAACGGAAGTATAATAGACCTCTGTCATCTGAGGTCGCTGCAATTTGGGTGGAGGGCACTGACCTAGCGAAGAGGTTTGATCGTAGGATTACACTTTGCGGGAATGACAACCAGAGGCACAATATACATGTGACGGCTGGCTCATATGACCCACTCTCTTACCCACTCTTCTACCCAAGGGGGGAGCTCGGTTGGCACCCGAAACTTCCTAAACGTGATGTCCCTTGGCCGGTCGTGCAACAACCAAGAGGTAGAGGTGATGATGATGATGAGGATGCAGGTAAGCCTTATGCGTATTCTGTCGTTTAGATGAATTGTATACTTCTCATATGAATCCTAATGTTCGCGTTACTCATCCATGTGCAGAGGGGAATAGCAGGTTATGCGTCTCGGTGAGAGACTACTATTGTTACATGCTCCAGACACGACCTGGGATATTCAATCCCATACTCTGTGGAGCACGATTGCTCCAGCAATGGGGGGTGGACATGTACATCAAGATTGAGAGTTGTAGGTTGAAATGGTACAGGAAGAACCAGACAAAGATCCGTGCCGACCTGTATAAAGGAGTTGTTGATGCAATTACATCCGGGGAGACCCGGGCAAGCGCTGTTGGAGTAAGGATAGTGCTACCTGGAACGTACCCAGGTGGCGACCGCGACATGAAGCGAAGGCATATGGATGCCATGGCAATTGTCCATACCTACGGGAAGCCTGACATCTTCTTGACCATGACCTGCAACCCTAACTGGGAAGAGATAACGAATGAGTTGTTTCCTGGTCAGACAGCGCAAGACCGACCTGATCTTGTGGCTCGTGTGTTCCATGGCAAGCTAGAGGCTATGAAAGAGATGTTGTTCAAGAAGAATATCCTGGGTGTTGTTGTCGCACATGTATACGTAGTCGAGTTCCAAAAGAGGGGCCTCCCCCAAGCACACTTTTTGTTGATCATGGATTCTGCCTATAAGCTTGTCGTTCCCGAGCAGTACGACCGACTCATTTCTGCCGAGCTCCCAGACAAGCAAAAGTATCCTGAACTCCACGCCTTGGTGGTGAAACATATGATGCACGGACCATGCGGTGCTCTCAACCCCAAAAATGTTTGCATGCAACAGAACGAGTGCAAGTGCAGATACCATGGCCGTTCAATGAAAACACGGACAGGCAAGGACTCATACCACATTTATCGTCGTCGAGATAATGGTCGATAGGCTAAGGTCCGGGGTAAAATGTTGGACAACAGATGGGTTGTGCCGTATAACCCTTACCTTCTGCGGATGTTCAATTGCCACATCAACGTTGAGGTTTGCTCCAGCATAAAGGCCGTCAAATACCTTTACAAGTACATATACAAGGGCCATGATAGGGCTTCTTTCAGCATCGACCAGCCCGACGCTAATGGTAACATTGATGAGATCAAAAGATACGTAGACGCGAGGTGGGTCACTCCTCCAGAGGCGATGTGGAGGATATTTGGCTTTCCCTTGTGTGCCAATGACCCGCCTGTCCTACAGTTGCCTCTTCATCTCCCGAATATGCACAGGGTGGCATTCAATGAGCAAGCTCACTTGACCGACGTAGTCGCCTCTGAGAAAGCTTCCAAATCCATGTTGACAGAGTATTTCAAAGCTAACCAAAACCACCCGTGGGCTAGGAATATATTGTACAAGGATTTTCTAGGAAGGTTCACATGGCAGAAGGGTAAGAAGTATTGGAAAGAGCGGGTGGAGCGTTATCAGATAGGTCGAATTGTGTCTGCCAATCCTGCCGAGGGGGAGCGATACTATCTGCGTGTGCTGCTAAACCATGTTGCTGGCAAGACATCCTATGAGGACCTGCTCACCGTGGATGGTAGGCTATGCGGGAGCTTTAGAGAGGCTGCCGAAAGGTTGGGACTTATCGAGGCAGATAACACGCTCGATGACTGTCTTACCGAGGCAGAGCAGTGGGCGATGCCATGTTCGCTCAGGAGGCTCTTCGCAACAATTTTGGTGCACTGTGAGCCAGGCGACGTGCGTGGTTTATGGGATAGGCACTTCGAGCCTATGTCTGATGACTATCGGCAATCACACACGTGCCCGATTGAGGTGGAACAGATGGTGTTGCTTGACATTAGGGGTATGTTGCAGTCCATGGGCAAAGACATAGCTGATTTTGCTCTTCCATGCATTGACGATGCGTTCGATCCAACCGAGGGCGAGGCCAGAGAACTGATCGAGGAATCCAACGTCGATTTTGACATCAACGACACTAAATTGGCTTCGTCGCTAAACTTGGAGCAGAGGGCTGCATACGACGAGATACTAGCTTCGCTGAAGCGCAGTGATGGGGGTGTGTTCTTTGTTGATGGACCGGGAGGTACAGGGAAGACGTTCCTGTACAGGGCGCTGCTCGCCAAGGTTCGAAGCGAGGGAAACATCGCTATCGCTACCGCGACATCAGGCGTCGCCGCTTCTATCATGCCTGGAGGCAGGACTGCCCACTCGAGGTTCAAGATCCCATTGAGCTGCGATGATGGCGCCTCATGCACCTTCACGAAGCAGAGTGGTACCGCCAAGCTACTGAGGATGGCCTCATTGATACTATGGGACGAGGCCACCATGACTAAGCGACAGGCGGTCGAGGCACTGGACAACAGCATGCGCGACATCATGGGAAGACGGGACCGACCCTTTGGAGGAAAAACTGTTGTGTTTGGCGGGGACTTCAGGCAGGTGCTTCCGGTCGTCAGGAGGGGGTCCCGGGGTCAAATAATCGATGCAACCCTCCGAAGTTCACACCTCTGGAAGGGTATGCGCCAGCTAAGGCTCGACACCAACATGAGGGCTCATAATGACACCTGGTTTGCGGATTACTTGCTAAGGGTAGGCAATGGCACCGAGGAAGTTGACGATCAAGGAAACATACGACTCCCTGAAGATATTTGTGTGTCGTCTACAGGCGAGGGTGACGACCTGGAGAAGCTAATTGACCATGTGTTTCCGAGACTAGATGACAACATGTCCGATCCGAATTACATGACTTCACGCGCAATCCTCTCCACCACGAACGACAACGTCGACAAGATAAACATACGCATGGTAGAGCGTTTTCGGGGAGAAGAAGTAATCTACCATAGCTTTGACAGTGCAGAAGATGACCCGTATGGCTACTACGCTCCCGAGTTCCTAAATGGATTGACTCCCAACGGTCTGCCTCCACATGCACTCAAACTGAAGCTCAACTGCCCTGTCATACTTCTGAGGAACATTGATCCGGCTAATGGTCTGTGTAACGGGACGAGGCTTGTGGTGCGAGGTTTTGAGAGGAACGCCATCGACGCAGAAATCGTGATCGGACAACACGCAGGTAGGAGGGTATTCCTTCCTTGAATACCCCTATGCCCGCCTGACAACGACATGTTTCCATTCAAGTTCAAGAGGAAGCAATTTCCTGTAAGGCTTAGCTTTGCTATGACGATTAACAAGGCTCAAGGCCAGACGATTCCGATTGTTGGCGTGTACCTACCTAATCCTGTGTTCTCTCATGGTCAACTCTATGTCGCACTATCTCGAGCCACCGCAAAGAGAAACATAAAGATCCTCATTGAGAAGGAGAAGGAGAAGGAGAATGCCAAGAAGCAAAGCGGTAAATCTAAGAAGCGAAAAAGACCTGCCTTGTCCTTACAAACCTCGATGAAGAACATCGTCTATAAGGAAGTCCTTACAGGCTTAAGTCCGCTCTTAAGAAGCTGGCGGGTTTTGAATAAGACAAACGATTTACTCTTTTGCTACAAACAATTTGGTGCTCTTCCGTGTTCTTGTACAAATATTTATCTTTCGATGTTAGCAACTGAACTTTATTATGTTTATTCAACAAGTCAAATATTAATAATATTGCCTCGGATTTGTGACTTTGCAAGTTGCCAATTTTTTCTGTATGTGACATTATTTCTCCATTTGCCGGATTGCTTATGTATATTATTCTTTTGTTGTTTTGTAATCAATCATCTACTACATCTAAACTAGGCTTCGTTTTCCTACATAAATATTGCGCACTGCCTTGGTCACTCCGTTGTTGTAAAACTAGACTCCACTGGAGTGTTCTACATTAGAGAAATATTTATGATGTGGCCCCAAAGCAGGCACAGTCAATGTTATTTACTTTTGTCCTGTATAGTCTCTTATTTGCCCCTTATTTGAATTTTATAATCCTGGCTTTTCAATACATATCTAAACAGACATGATGTGTTTCTAACTACTTAGTTGCAGGTTTGGCACAAGTAAACGGATGGATGCATGTTGACATCTTCATGATCTCACAAATATTTCCAGTAGTATTATTTTCATTTCATTGTGCCATATTCTGTCAGTTGCTTTTCCTATTGCGTGTATCTTGCAGTAAATAAGAGTTTTAATGAATTGTTGGATCCTGGATAGTACCACAATTTATAATCACATATTATTCTGCCATGAAATGTTTATTTTATAGCATATCAGGTGCGCTTCTTTCTGTTCGTGCCTTCAAAATATCAAACCAGAGGACATCTACTAATATATTTTTGTAGCTCTGTTGCTTCCGATGGTACATGAGCTATCACTGTGGTTCATCTACTAATATATTTTTGTAGCTCTGTTTGCATGTGAACATTGTATACATGGCATGTACTATGAAAGAACAGTATGTACATGTCGGTATATTTTTTTCTATGTCACAGACATCTGATCCTATCGTTCTCCCTATATGACGTCCAAACACATCTATATGAACCTATATGTCGTAAAAGTGCATATGTACTTCTCAGTTCTTATAGAGAACGAAAACTGGGTGGCACGCATTATCAGAGTTGTGTATAATCATTTAGGGAAATGTCAAAAAGTAAAAATCCCGTGAATTGGGAATAGAGAAGAAGTAATGACATACCAAATGATAAAGAAAAGCACCACTGCAGATACAAAATCGCAATCGTTTGCTCAAAGATCTGAACTCAATTCACCCTGAAAAACATAGTAAAGTCAGACTGCATGATAGTCGGATGGGACAAAATCAATTGACTGTCTAAAACCTTCCGTAGGGGACATACAAATATTTTGCGGTATATAGGTTCCTACTGACAGTTCAAGAAATACAAACATATAGCACTATTATGTTAAATAGGCCACCTTAAACCATGCTATAGATTAATCATGGTCATGAGCCCAAGCATAATGACTACCCGTACCAAGCGAAAAATAGGACCTTGGAGATATGTAATGTAAAGTCAAAAATAATAATTATCATGCTTTCCTTTTGTTCCCTGAATCGATATTTTTAGAAAGCAAAATGGAAATACAAGGCACACATCATTAAGAAAGAGATGGTCATATTCTAATATTAACTCCTGCTCATTGTGGACGGAAGGCTATGTGGTAGAGCCAGCAGCCGACAAAAGCACCTGTATTAGGAGGATTTGTTACCTCGATGTGTTGATAAGGCAATGGATTGGTCATGTCCCACAGGATCACGCAGCGGACGTAGTCATTGACACACTGGGGAATCGGCTCGGGCTGGCCACTTCGTGGAAATCGACGGCGCGGCAGCACACTATGCTTGGCTGGGGTAAAGAACATCATGCGGTGAAATCTAATTATCTGGATGACATGATCTAATTACACAAAATAAGATATCTTAATGGTTTGGTTAACTCAGATTATAAATCATAAAATTTATAAGAGGTAGCAAATTGTAAAAGAGAAAAGGTTCGACAAATCACCTCTTTTCGTTCCATAAATCATGTGTTCTCCATATCATATAGCTTGGAGGATAATATCTGCCCATAGAAATGTTCAGAAAGAAGAAAAATGTTATTATCGACAAAATGAAATGTCGGAATGAAATATATTCAGAGCTCGAATGAAATCAGCAAAGTAAATAAACCCCTTTTCTTTAGATAATCAAAAAGGTCAGAGTAATGGACCACACATGACAATAACTAGCATAGTTAACTTCTACTATTTCATCTATCCCCAGCGTATATATAACAAAACAGTATAGAGAGGTCGGATAGGACTGATATATTAACTTCCACATCAAAGATCTGTGTCAACACACACATCCGATTGACCTTGTCCAAGGCCAAAAGAACAGTAAGAAAATTGGGGAATGACAAGATAACTGATTTGAACATGCAAGACATTGTTACGTTCCTCACACGCAGAGGAACAGACTAACAATCAAGCAGGCAAGTAAATAAATATGAGGTAACAATATTATGTTTCTCGTTCAGCAGCTGGTCTGATAAAAAAATAGTTGAAGAGTTAAGGAGAATATATATCCACTTGAGTGGTTCCTTGGCAGACGAACTTTTTTCACGAGGGTTGGCAAGCAAACTTAATTGTAAATGTAGGCAACAATATTATACAGTACCAAAGTACTTCCTCTGTAAACTAATGTAAGAGCATTTAGATCACTATTTTAGTATTCTAAACGCTCTTATATTAGTTTACAGAGGGAGTATATATGACAGTGTCGATGTAGTAGTTGCGACTGTATCTCATCTAACAACAATTCAAGAGAGAAAACATGTATGTACGAGCTCACTAGGAAATCAAACCATTAGTCAACGTGGAGCACCATGAAAAGAGTAAACTTTAACTGAAGAATTGTTTGTTTTATTCTCACGTTGGTATTCTTCAGATCTGCATTAGGCCATTAGCTCTATCCACCTGCCATCATATTCTCTTACATTAAAGATTACCGAGGCAAATGTTAGACCACAATACATGGAGAACAGTGCGCTGGGGCAGGAAACTGGTTGTTGGGCGGGAACATTTGGCTGCGGGCCACATGAATTCAGGGGACGAAGAGCGGAGACCAAGTGTGCAGCAGTGGGTATCCCGATCTACAGTGACCACGCATCCTAGGTCCTAACGATGGCGATGGGTGAATAGATTACCTCGAGGTGGAGAGCAAGCTCGGTACATGGCATTGGTGAGAGCAGAGGGAGGTCCATCCATGGCATGGCGACAGGGGTGCTGAGCGAGGAAGAAGCGCAGGATCCCCGTCCCTCTCCTGGCGCGCAAGCTCATCCGTCGAGGTGGAAGAAGACCGCCCTTTGGCGACGCAGTGGTGACCTTTGCGTGATGTTGGTCGCCGGTGGTGTGCGCATGTGGCCGCCGCCTGGTCGCTCGATCGGCGCGGTCGGCGCCGTCGGATGAGTAGAGGGGAGGGGACGAGAGGGGGCGGCGGTGGGAGACGAGTTCGCTGGTTGTGGCGGCTGTGGGGGCGACAACGGAGGGAGTGGAGTGGGTGACTCGGCCGAGATTAGGGATTTGCAAAGGGAGTGGAGAGGAGTGGAGAGAGTGAGGGAACGATAGAGCGAGGGGAAGGAGAAGGTGGGGGCTGTTTTTTCTTTTTCTTTTTTTTCTAGAAAGATATAGTAGGGCTGGTTGGGTCGTGCGGGGAAGGAGAGAGTGGGCTATGCTGATTTGGGCCTTGGATCCCAAAATTTGTTGTCTGAAAAATATATATATTATTCTCGAAAAAATTTAATTAAACATGGATTATAGAAATAAAGATTTTTATAATATATATTCAGAATATCACACAAAAACACAATTTTGAGAGAAGAAACAGAATATACTCGGTTTATGTTGGATTGCTTGCATGTTTTATCTTTCGTTGGACAATTTTCCTTATCATGTATAAATAAATTAAAATGACCAAGAAATTTCGGATGACTGCTTATTTATATATAAAGCAAAAATTGGTTGTTTGCTCCTAGAGAATTGCAACATTTTTTCTGTGATCGCAGTATACCATATCCTAAATAGTAGAGATTTGGATAATAATCATCAACATGTTATTTAGAGGTGAGCCTACAATTTATTAAAACTGGGATGCCACTGACTTTACTACAAAGCACTCTGCATCTCACTCAGTTTAAATCGGGCACTGCTCATTTCTAACAAATGGCCAGTGAATATATATATATTCCATACCATCATAAAAAATTCTAACATTTGTTTCTATTACAGTACCTTTGTAGGTCATATAAAAACTGGTGGATTTGGATGTTGCTTTAAAACTGCCGACTGACATAGGATTGTTCTTCTTTGTATGTATGTTGCACATGATGTAATACTCAAATGGTGTATTTCTATACATATTTAATTTTGCAGAGTATCAGAGAGATGGGGATGGATCTTGTCGACGTTCAAACACAACTCATTTACAAGGTTCCTGGGGCGACGTCGTTGAAAGGGAAAAAAAACTCACCAAGTTGTATATAGCAAAACGATGTGCAAGCAATGATATCCCACAACAATCCGAAAATGACACACAAGGTTTTTACTTTCACTGTGATTATCTTTCTTTCTTTTCATCATTCACTAATTTCTCTCATTTGTGTATCATGATGATAGACTATGTTTGTACCCAACAGATATTACAGTCATCGAATCAGTCATGTCTGCCCCAAAAAAAAACAAGTTCGTGAATATTGAAGATGCCTTGTTATCAAATGACCACTTGGAATGCCTTATAAAAGATGATATGTTCTTGCATGGCCGTGTAAGACTAACCACAGACATTTTATACTTACTAACATAAACCATTTGAAGTATAATATCTGACATAAATACATTCTAAATGTTGAATTATAGGTGATAAATGTTTACATATATTGTATGCTTGCTCACGACCATATACGAGACAAAGCGGGTCAAAAGATACATATTATTAGCACGTTCGTATCTAGCCAGATAAAAGAACAATTCTTATCTCAAAAAACAAAACAACAAGAACAACTTCTATATAGAGAATTTAGCTTTTATACACGTTAATATGAGGGAGGGAAAGAACAAATCATAATTTGCTGATAGAAGAAAAAAAGGGGATTACAATAGTCCTTCCGACCAAAAAAAGAAGAAGGAAAATTACATTTAGTGGTACGAGCAAGCATCAAAAAGGCATCCTATTCATATACTACAATAGTTCTCTACTTACGCTTAACAACACCGACATAAGGAAGCTCTACCGAACCCAAGTAGATCTTGCCATTGCTTCTCTCCATAATCTCGGTGGGTCTCACCTTCTTTAACCCTCTCATCTCCTCGACTATCTTCCCATCGTTCCCGACCCTGACAGCGAGACGATGACTATCACGACCAAAGGGCAACTCATTCTTCTCGCGGTGCAACGCCACCCAATATCCTCCTTTGGTGTCGGGCCTCACGTTATCTGGATAGCCGGGCAGGTCGGCAAAAGGCTCGGATGTGCCTGCGTTGACCCCTTCGATCCAGTGCCTCAGTAGCTTGCATGGTCCGGTAGATGCGACCACGAGGTGGGTGCGGTCGGCGCTGAGCGCGACGCCATTTGGGTACGTCATGCCCGCCTGGAGGACCGTGACATCGGATGTCCGTGGGTCGTAGCGCATGAGGCGGCCCGTCGAGTCCCCAGTGCGAGTAACCATCTCATGTTGTGACCTTTGATAGTTCATCGAGCTATCAGTGAAGTAGACTTGACCCGTAACTTGATCGACGTCAACACCATTGGTGAAGCGCAGAGGATAACCGTCAACCTGGTTGACCAACACGGTGGCCTCCCCGCCGCCCGGCGCTACCCGCATCAGCCCCTTGTACGCGTCGGCCACGTAGAGGTCGCCCGATTTCTGGTTGAACCGTAGGCCGAGCGGGCGGCCGCAGCGGCTCTCCCTGGCGTTCTCGGTCTCCGGGCTGAACTTAGACGGCGTGCATGTCTTGCTATCATACCCGGGTCCATATGCATAGGTAGTCCATCCTAGCTTTTCGCCGTTCCACTTGAGGATCCGGCCGTCCGAGACGCCGCTGTAGGGGCCCTGGCCCAGGCCGTCGAAGGCGACGCTCTCGGGCCCTTTGACCGTCCCTCGCGGCAGCGGCAGCTGTTGGCTTCGTGAGGCATCGAAGCTAGTGGCGGCTAAGGCCCCGGGCATGAGGAGAAGGACGAGGATGATCAGCGTGACGGTGGTCTTGAGGAGGCGGCTCATGGTGCACCCCATGTTGTTGTCGATCTGCTAGCTTCTCTCGTTGGCTCTTGGATGGATCTGGCCTACTTACGTGTTGTTGGACTCTTGGTTAATTAGCACCTGCGCTTGATGGCTTGGTTTGATGATGGAGAAATCCAAGCTTATATAGCAAGTAGCACTGATCCATCGAGAAGTAGCACTAGTCCGAGTCGGCCTGTGGTGAATCTTATGCTGGCCATCATACCATGGCAAGTTATAGGGTCCAATGTAAAACGACTCGGTTGTTTTCCTCTCGTCCCTGCGGCTCTGGAACCCTAGCCGCCGCCAGGGAGGCCGATCTTCCAACGTTGTTTCTCTGGCGGCTCCCCTCCGCCGGCGACCTCGGTCGCCGGTGGTGAGGGGGGTCGTCGGATTCTGTGGATTGTTTTTTACTCCCCCGTAGTCTAGGTTTTTAGGTTGTTCATTGTTTTTGCTTCGGCGGCAATGATGACATCGCTGAATAAAGATTATTCGGATCCTTCCCTGACGAGGCCGTCGGTCCTATGGTTGAGGATGGATTTGGAAACCAATCTGTTCAAACAAGGATGGCGTGGCGGCGGCGGCATCCTCGTGGTGGACCTGTGTCCTTGGGCTCCGCCGTTCTTGACGGGCGCTTGCTCCAGCGTCGGCGCGGAGCTTGGGAGGTAGCCAAAGAGCAGATGCAGATTGTGGTCTGCATCGGCGACATCTGGAACCCACCGTAAGATAGCTGCAACAATGGGCGGTCATTTGATACCAAGGAGATGTTTGCTCAAGAACCCACTGTAAGATAGCTGCGACAATGTGTGTCCATTTCTGATTCAGAACATACTTCATGTGCCCTTTGAGATTTTGAATTTGATGGGTTAGCTCATCACTAGGCTAGCAGAAGTACTTGTTCTCTCATTTTATCAATGCATCAAGACATAAGCTTTTTGTTTTTGTCAAAATAATACATGTCTTAGCATACAAAAACATACCAGGCATATGTGCAAGAGTGAATTGCACTGCATATATGTGCAACTCGATGTAATTCACAAATTCTACAACAGGAGCCGCCGAGAATTACAACTTCATAAATAATTAACAAATTCGTTGACATAGGTTATATATGTTGTATCTTTTAAAATTGGTTTTGTGATATTTAAGTTTTTAGCAGGCTACAAGTTGTCATATTTTTTGAGAGCCAGCCAGGATTTGGGCCGCGCATCTCCCACCGCATGATACAATACCTTTTGACCGTACGATCCAGCCCCATTTCTCTATGATTTGTTTTGCCTATCACGCCTACGTTCTTTGAACTCTCTGGACAAGCATGTGCCCCTTCCCTTAGGCGCAGCAAGCGCTGCTGCCCCGTCTCCGGGTGGCGCCTGAAGGCGTACTGTAGGTGCCAGTTTTTGCGGCCTATGCTCAGCTCAGCCCAACTCAATGGAAGAGCTCGCCGTTGGCAGCGGCGCGAGGCAGAGCTCCTCACCTGTCGACGGGTTAACCAGCGTGATGGCGCCGCCTGGCTCCCTGTCATCGCAGAGGCAGGCGATGTCGTTGCAGGTGCCGACCACGTTCATGCATCGGTAGAGGCAGGCCGTGGCGACGTCGAGCTCCGGCGACAGGACGTGGACGGCGCCCCTGAAGCTCCGGCTCTCCACGACGAGGATCTTGTCGCGCCTCCGCGTGTCCACCGGCGCCCACTCATCAACTAGGTTGCGCCAGAGCCGGCAGACGAGGCGGACACGACGGCGGGCGTTGGTGGGCAGCCGCGCCAGGATGTCGGCCAAGACGTCCGTTGGCAGGGCGAACACCATCGCCTTGAACCCTGCCCGATTTTGTGTCGTGCCGCCGATGAATCGAGCTTCTGCTATGTTTCCCCGGCCGAGTTGTGGACTTATATTACGTACAGCCACCGTGGTCATCTATACGAATCCCTTTGTAGTACGTTCGTTAATTATTATTTTTTGCATCCACATACTTTGGTTAATTTGGGACGAAAGAAACAAAAAGCGATTGCGTTGAGTTGACGCACAAGAGGAAGAGGCCCACCAGTTTGCACGTCACAGCGGCAGTTTGACGGTGGTCTTCCTTTGATTGATGCAACAATGCACGCGCGCCTGCGCCAATTGCGTCGATCCCGACCGGCCGCGCGCGTGTATGAGGGAGCAAATCAACGATGCGTACGTGTTACTTAAAAAAAAAACCTTTTCCATCCACGTAAACTAACAAAATCTTGCAACGAAGTCCCTAATATTTTGCAGCCAACACCCTCAAGTTTCCGTTTCATTGCAAACAAGGCCAAAATTTCAACAAGTCGTTGGAAATTTCGCCAGAAATTTCGGCAGCATAACGCGTTCAGAGGAACCGCAACATGCACACCGGCGCTACAAATCGCTCCATGACCATCTCGTCTAGCTAGTTTGCGTGTCTCGCATGGATGGACCACCGCCGGCCTCTTCATCCATTTTAATTTTTGTTCTTGACATCTAACTAACTAGCTGCATTTCCTATAAATAAACAAGTACACTTCATTGTCTACAAGCAAGCACTGTCGGCAAACCCAAAATATTAACATCTCACCATACTTGTTCTTATGGGACTAGTATAACTAGCAGTAGTACTACAGCTAGCATCAGAGGAACATTTAGTTTTAAGTTAAACCACAACAGTAGTACAACATCAGCAACAATACGTAGTTTAGCAGCACTAGTATAGCATCAGATGAAGATTCAGCGCAAAGTCAAACAGAAGCACTAGCATATAGAATACACAACACTAGTTTAGTGGCGGCCGTATAGCAACAGAGGCGACAGTTTAAAAACAAATTCATACATTGCTTAGATACAGTAGAAGTTCAGCATTGGACACATAACAATTATGAAACATTAAAACAACTACTTCTTAGGCTATTTCTTGTAGAACTCTTAGACTTTACGAACATGAAGCAACCAATTCATGTGAACAATAGCAGTAAAAACCTACTAAAATCACACTGAGAAATGGACCAAAGCTAAGATAATGAACACGAAACGCACCTAACTATAAAGTTCCTAATTTAGCGTGATAAAAAAACCTTGCTTGCTGTTAAAACAAATACTACTTAGTGTAAGTAGCCAGTAGAAACATCACTGAAAAAAAATCTCTTGCAAATTACTTGATGTTCCAAGATCAAAGTATTTAGCTATTTCTTTCAACCCTACAACAACAGTGGATCCCCCCCCTACAACAAATGTATAGCTAAACAAACACCCAATCCATCCCCAACAGGAACATACCTGCATCCATATCCCTCTGCCTACATGTATGTCCCATGATAAGCAGAGGTATCTACATCACGTGAGAACTCGTCAGTTTGAGTTGAACAATGAATCGAAAGATTTATTTATTCAAAGAAAGCAAGTAGATTGGGAGAAAAGGCACGCACAACTTACCGCGAGAGGGCAGATCAAACGCACAAACCCTGCTGACCAAGGCACGACAGGGCCGGCAGGCGTTGCCGCAGGCAGTGCATCATCCGAAATTTGGGTCTCCATGTATGCCTACGTTGTGGATAAGAAGGCGAGGTGCATCTTGGAGAACTGAGGAGCAAATGGAGAGGAAGGGGAACGCCGGGAGGCGCAATTGGATCGATTTTATAGGGAGAGGAGGGCAGGCAGCGAGCAGGAGAGAAAGGCGGGGAGGCGTACGATGCGAGGTCGATCCGTGTGAAGCACGTGAGAGGCTGATGGATGGCGTATGCTGGAGGAAAGAGAGGGAGGGAGGGAGTAAATAGAGGAGATGGGGCCTGGTTTTGCGGGAGAATTAATGCCTCATTGCCATGCCATATTCTAGGGAATCAATCAGGCAAACAATTATTAACTGCCCTGGAAGACTTTTACGTCTATCTCTACATATTATCCATCTTTTCCCCTTATTTTAGGGCTATTACCTATCTATCCATTTACCTTGGAAGCAATCTATTAGATCCCGTATATCTGTATGTGCACGTTTCAGTCTGACAGCCTACCTCCTACGTGCTGCTGCTGCTTGTGCTGCACATACGAGATGAAATGAAGCCCCCTAAGAAGGAGTAGCACAAGAATATCTGGCCGGTGAGCAACGAGTGTGGCTGTGTGCATGTGTTCGGCCTGCTACTCACTGGTTGGACAAGATCATGCCTCTCGTTTGCGTGTTTTTGCTGCTGGTTGGCTCTTGTTTCTCTCATGGATCAGTCGGCCAGCCACCCATTGAGTTGCTTTCTTTCTTTCTTTATTTCTTTCTTTCTTTAGCATGTCATTTTGACAACAATTCAGTTTTACTCCTCCGTTCCTAAATATTTGTCTTTTTTGCAATTTCAGATGGACTACCACATACGGATGTATATAGACATATTTTAGAGTGTCCGTATATAGTCACTTGTTGAAATCTCTAGAAAGACAAATATTTAGGAACATAGGGAGTATGTATATGATGATACGCCCAAACATCAAATAATGAACACAACCTCATTCCGGTGCCGGCAGCCGAGAACTAGTAAATACAGTTAAATTTAGACACGATAGCATACACAACCCTTGAGGCGCCAATGGAGAAGAATTTACCCATCATGTATATATATGCATAGCATTCTAGCACATCACAACAGATCAACTTATATATTGATTCGACCAAATGACAGCATAAATCTGAAATCCCCTCAAGCCAACCTTCCTCACTCAGCCAAGATAGCAAAAATAAAAACACATCAAGCATTTAGATTTTTCAAGCCACCTAAAACAAATCTTGAGCTTGCCATCTCATCTCCAATGTAGAGTATATACCAACTAAAACTTCTAACTCTCTAGATCATGTTTGTCCTAGCTAGCTACACGAACAACAACGATACCAATAAAACCAGATATTGAACTAGAAGAGCAGCACATGGCTTCAATCCCCACCCCGCCGCATTGCTCCCGTTGGAGAGGCATCTTTTTATCCGCCGCCACCGCCGTGCACTGCTCTGGTCCTGGTGGTCTTCAACTCGGTCATGTGACACCTCCAACCTCTCCTTCCAGCACAACTCCCTCGCCGGACGACCAAATTCTTTGGCAATTGATTCATGTGCCTAAGCTCAAAAGCATTCTTATCCTTCTCATAACAAACCTGCATTATAGCATAGCTTGTATAAGAACCATAGTTCAAAGAGAGGAATCTAGCTTTGCAGCAAGCTGTAGTAAGAAATCCATCTAACATTGCATATGTTTACAATTTATGTACACAATGAGGTGTGCTAAATTACTTATCCATGGCAGTGGCGAGTGATTAACTACTTATCCATCGCAGTGAGTAGAAAGAATATAGCACAATCCTGGGTTGTAACGTAATAATAATCTATCCATCTAAGGCCAGGTAACAACTTTTCACCATTTGAAGATGCCACATTTTCTGCTTCAGTTTTAGTCCAGCATGATACGAAAAAAACTCCCAAAGGAAAAATAATGATATGATATTAAAGCACTGCTACAGAATGTCCTATACATCACCAAACAATCATGTCAAATAAACAGAGCAATTCCTCTAGATGGCAAATCCCAGACGGGTGTATAGGTTGTACTAGCAAAAAGGTCCGTGCGTTGCAATGGGAGAAAAAAACAACCCTCACATATCTCTAACTCTGTAAATTAATTTTAAAACAATGACTTATTATTGAATAATTGATAAAAATCTTTAAGTAAAAATTAGTCAAAACCCTTGATTTTGTGAACATGTTTTTGTAATATATAGCAAACATGTCCGGGTGTTGCAATGAGGGAGGAGAAACAATATCTTACTATTGAGCAATTCTAGCATCAGGTGACACGTTTATCGAGGAAATACGCCCGTCTATTGCAACGGGAGAAACGAATTCTTGCCGACAATTGATTATTTTTGCTTTTGGGACAACATGAATATTTCTCCACTTTAAAAGAAAGAAACTTTTCATAATTTGAAGTTTTTATTAAGTTGTAACATTTTCTAAACTTAAATTTTTAACACATGATTTTTTTAAATAATTGTAATGAAACTTCTCTTTCCATCAGAGTTGTTAGCTGGGCCAGTTGGACGTGACCGGTTGGGAGGTCATGGGATTGAACCCTCCCATCGGCAATTTTATTTTTTTGCTAGCTCTCCGGGCCTAGGCCACAGTGCGCCTCCAGGTTTCATCACATCTGTGAGTTGGGTCAATTGAAAAGACTGTGTGTCACTAGTTGGCAGGTCATAGGATCGAACCCTCCCATCGGCAATTTTATTTTTGTGCTTGCTCTCCAGGCCTGGGCCACAATGCGCCGACAAACTGTGTGTGACCGGTTGGCAGGTCATGGGATCAAACTCTCTCATCGACAATTTTATTTTATTTTGCCAGCTCTCCGAACCTAGGCTATAGTGCGCCGTCATGTGGGCCTGGCCAAAATGAATGTCAAGTAACGACATCAAAATAACAAAAATGTAGGAGATTATGCATGTAGGACAATGGGAAGACTCCTAATGTATTTTTCATCTAATAAATGTACAATTTTTAAAAACCTAATAACTAAAGGAGATATCAATTCCCAAAAGAAATATCTGATGTACAATTTTGTTAGTTTTATAGTGGGTTTCTGATGTATTTTTCATCTACACGTTGTGTCTCTTTCCTTCTTTTTCCTCTCGTGTAATTAGCCTATGTTTCCTTCTTTATTTCTCATGTAATCAGCCTCTTTGTTTGTTCTCGGCTTGCTGATGTTTCATGTAGTTTCCAAAGTATATAAACGTGTAGAAATAACACCAAGGTAGCAAGGTGGTACTATTCAACATTCGTACAGAAGCCTAGTTGCTTGAACAGCTCAAACAACACGGGAGGTCTTGAGTTCGATCTCACACACAATCAATATTTTTCTTTGGATGCTCCATAAAAAACAATAATGACGTTGAAGAAATAGATAGTACCACCTCGGATATTAAGAAAAATATCAAAATCAAGAAAAAATGGACATGAAGAAGCGTATTATGACATGGGAAGAAAGCGTATTGTAACGGTGAACCCACAGAGTCAATCAGTGCTTTATTATTAGGGAAAGATTTCCTACTATAATAACCTCCACTTGCTAAAATGTAGCACATCCCACCGTGTGACGTCACGTCAGCACTGGCGTGCACTCCATTGACTGCGGCGACTGTATCAACATGGCTTGGTCATGATAGCACATCCAACGACATGTTCAAAACACGGACTTTGCCGGCATTGAAGAAGAAGAAGAAGAAGAAGAAGAAGAAGAAGAAGCGATGGAGGCTCCCATGGATGTTGAAACTTTCGACTTTGCTGGAATCGGTGAAGAAAGAGGAAAAATATGGAATGGTAGCTTAGCTTGTCGGTAGCGGCTGTTGCTCGACGGCGAACGGCCGTCGGTGGTCATGCATGCATGTTGGTCGGAGACGAGGACTTGGTGAACATGGACGGACGGCACATGTGTTCAGAGGAAGATGTTGGCGGATTCAAGTGCACGTACCCCTCAAATTAAAGCAGCAACAAGAAAGAAAGAAAATCCACGTGTGTGGGCTTTGTGTGCAGAAGAAAGGGGCTAATTATTGGTTTTACCTAGCTAGCTACTCCCTCCGTTCGAAAATAGATGACCTAACTTTGTACTAACTTTGTACTAAAACTAGTACGAAGTTGAGCCATCTATTTTGAAACGGAGGGAGTAGCTAAGTGCACGTAGCGAAAACCAAAAGAGGAGAGAAAAATAAAGGCCACGTCGAGTATGAACGCGCGCGGGGGAGCCCATTCCTTTTTCTTTTGTTTTCCGAGGAGCGTCCAAATTACGCACCAAAAAGAAAAAGAAAAAATTTAAACACGTGCAGATCGGCTAGGGTTAGAGTAATGCCACGGCATTGTTGATGGTGATGGCGGCCTATTCCAATATGAACATGTGCTTCATCATACGGAGTCCATGGTCATGACCACCTCAATGACCATGCTCTTGTTGATCTTCATGGTGCGAAAGTAGGTAGTCGCGGTAGCCAACAACCTACCAGAGCCGACACACGCCCTTGGGTGGATCCCAGGGCATAGGCCTTGGAGCTCGTGGCTACGAATGAAGTCGTCATGGAGGCAAGTGTGTGGCCTGGGACACTGTCACCCGTGACTCCGTTAATGAAAGAATCGAGCACGGGAGGCATCGAAATGTTAAAAGCAACATACTTTGCTGGAATTGGGGAGGAAGTGAGGAGGAGGATAGACGATGGATGAAGGTATTGTGGGTTCGGGCTTCTTTGTGCCCGGTCGGGTGAACTGGGAGGAGGAATCGACGGCGGCCATGCATGAATGCAAGTTTGTCCGAGAAAAGGAAGAGGAGAGGAGTCTAATGGGTGTCTGCGGATGTGGTCGTGGATTCAGAGAAGGAGATCGATGTTGATGGATCTACGGCGGACGGGCGGAGGCGGGGAAGACGGCGATGATTCCTTGCTCCTTGCCGACGGGTGGTCCTCTCCTCTATAGGCGCGCGCACCTTTGGGAGAGGTTGGGAGGTCCGGCGAGTTTGCTTCTGGCGGACGGCCACGATGGGCTTCCTCGTGCAAAATTGGAGCTTGGGGCTAAGAATCGATGAGTGGAGGCATGGGCATCTTGAAAATATGGATTATGAAGACAGTGGCAAATTAAATGAAAGAAAATATATTAGGATGTAAAAGACTAAAAGACGATACTACCTCTGTCTCGAAATATAAGACGTTCTTCGTCTAATTGTGATCAAAGAATGTCTTATATTTTCAGATGGCCCGAGTAATAATCTAGGCACAGAAAATCCACACCCACACACCAACGCAGGCGCTAACCACCCGTGAACGCACGCACAACACACACACACACACACACACACACACACACACACACACACACACACACACACACACACACACACACACACACACACACGCCGACCTGCTGGAGAACGTTTGAGAAGAGCAGGTAGCAGAGAAAGAAGATGGAAAAAAAAGCTCTAGCTAGGCCTGGAGAAGAGTCGCGTGACGTGACGGTGACGTGGCTAAAAAAGTCAACACGTGATTCCAGGGTGGGCGTGCGAAGGCCTCGTCGGTAAAGGAAGATTGTTTTCTTGTTTCACGTAGGAAAGAGAGGAAGAGGATTTTTGGTTTGAAGGGCTTGGCTTGGTTTGAAGGGTACATGTATGGGCGTGCGCAAGACTTAATTTGTGATCTGGGACACTGTCCCCGGTGACAACGACTCCGTTCATGTTTCAAACATGGACTTTGCGTGTTTACGTAAGAGGTCTTTTTTCACGAGTGCATGCGTGCGTCCGTGCTCGATCGCTAGCAATAGCATGCAGGCTAGCTCTTAAGAAGAACAGCTTCTTATCTAAAAAAACAACAACAAGAACAACTTCTATATAGAGAATTTAGCTTTTATATATACACGTTAATATGGCGGAAAGAACAAATAATAATTTGCTGATAGAAAAAAATGGGGATTACAATAGTCCTTCCGATCAAAAAAATTGGAAAATTACATTTAGTGGTACGAGCAAGAATCAAAAAGGCATCCTATGCATCTACTACAATAGTTCTCTACTTGCGCTTAACAACACCGACATAAGGAAGCTCTACCGAACCCAAGTAGATCTTGCCATTGCTTCTCTCCATAATCTCGGTGGGTCTCACCTTCTTTGACCCTCTCATCTCCTCGACTATCTTCCCATCGTTCCCGACCCTGACAGCGAGACGATGACTATCACGACCAAAGGGCAACTCATTCTTCTCGCGGTGCAACGCCACCCAATATCCTCCTTTGGTGTCGGGCCTCACGTTATCTGGATAGCCGGGCAGGTCGGCAAAAGGCTCGGATGTGCCTGCGTTGACACCTTTGATCCAGTGCCTCAGCAGCTTGCATGGTCCGGTAGATGCGACCACGAGGTGGGTGCGGTCGGCGCTGAGCGCGACACCGTTGGGGTACGTCATGCCCACCTGGAGCAGCGTGACATCCGATGTCCGTGGGTCGTAGCTCATGAGGCGGCCCGTCGAGTCTCCTGTGCGAGTGACCATCTCATGCTGCGACCTTTGATAGTTCATCGAGCTGTCGGTGAAGTAGACCTTTCCCGTAACTTGATCAACGTCAACACCGTTAGTGAAGCGCAGAGGATAACCGTCAACCTGGTTGACCAACACGGTGGCCTCCCCGCCGCCCGGCGCTACCCGCATCAGCCCCTTGTACGCGTCGGCCACGTAGAGGTCCCCTGATTTCTGGTTGAAGCGTAGGCCGAGCGGGCGGCCGCAGCGGCTCTCCCTGGCATTCTCAGTCTCCGAGCTGAACTTGGACGGCGTGCATGTCTTGCTATCATACCCGGGTCCATATGCATAGGTAGTCCATCCCAGCTTTTCGCCGTTCCACTTGAGGATCCGGCCGTCAGAGACGCCGCTGTAGGGGCCGTGGCCCTGACCGTCGAAGGCGACACTCTCCGGCCCTTTGACCGTCCCTCGCGGCAGCGGCAGCTGTTGGCTTCGTGAGGCATCGAAGCTAGTGGCGGCTAAGGCCCCGGGCATGAGGAGAAGGACGAGGATGATGAGCGTGACGGTGGTCTTGAGGAGGCGGCTCATGGTGCACCCCATGTTGTTGTCGATCTGCTAGCTTCTCTCGTTGGCTCTTGGATGGATCTGGCCTACTTACGTGTTGTTGGACTCTTGGTTAATTAGCACCTGCGCTTGATGGCTTGGTTTGATGATGGAGACATCCAAGCTTATATAGCAAGTAGCACTGATCCATCGAAGTAGCACTAGTCCGAGTCGGCCTGTGGTACAGCCGGAGGCCAGTGGGTTTCGATCCTACGTTTTCTAGGAAAACCGTTTCTGCTACGCACGCACGCTACGTACGCTAGTGAGTCGTTTTCTTCCACGCACGCGGATCGATCGAGCAGAAAAAAGGTGGCCGGTGTACGTGCGTGACCGTACAAGCTAGCTCCACGTGTACCGTGTGCGGAGCAGAAGAATCGATCCACCTGCTAGCCTGCTTGCTTCGGAGGCTAGCTTGCACGTACAGCTTGTTGCTTCGGAATGCACTCCATCGTCGTCATCGTGGCCGGAAGTACTCGCAGTTAGGTACTCCCTCCGTCACATAATATAAGACGTTTTTTGACATCAGTGTAGAGTCAAAAAGCCTCTTACATTATGGGACGGAGGGAGTATTTTTTTTGTGCCGACGCACAACTCTGTCATTTCTTGTTTCGACAAAATCTGGTTACTAAAGATTTCCATGAGCTTTATTTGCAGTGAGGTATGCGTCACTGTCTCGATATCGCAACTGTGAGATGCAACTTAGCATTGTCGAGTCATATCATTTAGTGTGATTTTAGTTATAACATGACAATATTAGAGTATGCAGTGGCAATGCCAAAGTCAGACTAGTCTTGTTTTCTTTCTTCCACAAATTTAGATGTTCGGAGCGAAAATATATTTATTGCCAATTATAGGGTATGCCGTACGTGGTGAATCTTATGCTGGCCATCATACCATGGCAAGTTATAGGGTCCAATGTAAAACGACTCGGTTGTTTTCCTCTCGTCCCTGCGGCTCTGGAACCCTAGCCGCCGCCAGGAGGCCGATCTTCAACGTTGTTTCTCTGGCGGCTCCCCTCCGCTGGCGACCTCGATCGCCGTGGTGGTGGGTCGTCGGATTCTGTGGATTGTTTTTACTCCCCGTAGTCTAGGTTTTAGGTTGTTCATTGTTTTTGCTTGGCGGCAATGATGACATCGCTGAATAAAGATTATTCGGATCCTTCCTGACGAGGCCGTCGGTCCTATGGTTGAGGATGGATTTGGAAACCAATCTGTTCAAACAAGGATGGCGTGGCGGCGGCGGCATCCTCGTGGTGGACCTGTGTCCTTGGGCTCCGCCACAGTGACGGCGCTTGCTCCAGCGTCGGCGCGGAGCTTGGGAGGTAGCCAAAGAGCAGATGCAGATTGTGGTCTGCATCGGCGACATCTGGAACCCACCGTAAGATAGCTGCAACAATGGGCGGTCATTTGATACCAAGGAGATGTTTGCTCAAGAACCCACTGTAAGATAGCTGCGACAATGTGTGTCCATTTCTGATTCAGAACATACTTCATGTGCCCTTTGAGATTTTGAATTTGATGGGTTAGCTCATCACTAGGCTAGCAGAAGTACTTGTTCTCTCATTTTATCAATGCATCAAGACATAAGCTTTTGTTTTGTCAAAATAATACATGTCTTAGCATACAAAAACATACCAGGCATATGTGCAAGAGTGAATTGCACTGCATATATGTGCAACTCGATGTAATTCACAAATTCTACAACAGGAGCCGCCGAGAATTACAACTTCATAAATAATTAACAAATTCGTTGACATAGGTTATATATGTTGTATCTTTTAAAATTGGTTTTGTGATATTTAAGTTTTTAGCAGGCTACAAGTTGTCATATTTTTTGAGAGCCAGCCAGGATTTGGGCCGCGCATCTCCGACCGCATGATACAATACCTTTTGACCGTACGATCCAGCCCCATTTCTCTATGATTTGTTTTGCCTATCACGCCTACGTTCTTTGAACTCTCTGGACAAGCATGTGCCCCTTCCCTTAGGCGCAGCAAGCGCTGCTGCCCCGTCTCCGGGTGGCGCCTGAAGGCGTACTGTAGGTGCCAGTTTTTGCGGCCTATGCTCAGCTCAGCCCAACTCAATGGAAGAGCTCGCCGTTGGCAGCGGCGCGAGGCGAGCTCCTCACCTGTCGACGGGTTAACCAGCGTGATGGCGCCGCTGGCTCCTGTCATCGCAGAGGCAGGCGATGTCGTTGCAGGTGCCGACCACGTTCATGCATCGGTAGAGGCAGGCCGTGGCGACGTCGAGCCCGGCGACAGGGCGTGGGCGGCGCCCTGAAGCTCCGGCTCTCCACGGCGAGGATCTTGTCGCGCCTCCGCGTGTCCACCGGCGCCCACTCATCGACTAGGTTGCGCCAGAGCCGGCAGACGAGGCGGACACGACCGCGGGCGTTGGTGGGCAGCCGCGCCAGGATGTCGGCCAAGACGTCCGTTGGCACGGCGAACACCATCGCCTTGAGCCCTGCCCGATTTTGTGTCGTGCCGCCGATGAATCGAGCTTCTGCTATGTTTCCCCGGCCGAGTTGTGGACTTCTATTAGGTACAGCCACCGTGGTCATCTATACGAATCCCTTTGTAGTACGTTCGTTAATTATTATTTTTTGCATCGACATACTTTGGTTAATTTGGGACCTGCCATGCCAACAGAAGAAAGAAGAAACAAAAAGCGATTGCGTTGAGTTGACGCACAAGAGAAAGAGGCCCACCAGTTTGCACGTCGCAGCGGCAGTTTGACGGTGGTCTTCCTTTGCGAAGCGACTCCTTGGCGATCGATCGCGGGAGCGATCGATCCCGATCGCTGCAAGACGTTCTATTCCCTTTCCTTTTCCTGCTCGTTTCCTTTTGGGAAAACCCACTCGACCCACTCGACCGCATCTTATCCCCTTTTCCTTTCGTCATCCTTCCTACTCTTCCCCACCGCCCTCCTCGCCGGGCGGATCCTCCCTCGCGGCAGCGACTCAATACGGCGAGACGTCGTGGCGCACGAAGCGCTGGCGAGGTCAGCGGTGAATCTGGCGAGGCGCCGCAGCCGCACGAGCCCCGCGAGGTCAACGGCGAATAAAGGCCGCTGCCGCACGCCTGGCGCGCCGGCGAGTCAGCGGTGAATCGGCGAGGCGCCGCAGCCGCACGAGCCCCGCGAGGTCAACGGCAAAGAGGGCGAGGCACCGCGCCGCCTGAGCGCCAGCGAGGTCAGCGGGCGGCAGGGGCCAATATCTGACAAGCGCAGCGACGACGGCCGCCAGGATGTCCAGGGGCGGAAGCGCCAATACTGGCGGCGGTGTCTGTCCGCCCGCCGTCGTCCTCCTGCTTGGTTCGACCTCCGCTGCGTCCCCACCGCATCACCAAGCTTCCCAGCAGCGTCGCGTCGGCTCCGAGGATGTCGGTACCCCCCAATCCCTCTTCCTTCCGATGAGTTCATAGCTGATGGCGGCCACCTTCTCTGTGCTCATGAACACCCAAATTAGACAGGGAGCAGCACATGGATGTCGATTTTTGGCAACTCTGCTCTCATGAAACTAGTATGGATAGGTTCGTCAGGCACACCTTGCTCGTTTTCAGCATGAGGAGGAAGAAGATGATTTAATTTCTTTGGAAGGACTAATCCAGTGAGGATGCTTTACAAGAAAATAGGAGGAATATGGCTCTCAAAACTGAAGAAAAGCAGGCCACCTTGGTGGCTCTGTGCTCAGAGAAATAGGATTGCTTACTGTTTCAGAAAAATAGGATTTTTCGACAGCAACTCATCCGCCTCAGTCTTGTCTTTCGTTGACGCTGGAGCACAACGTAGTAGTGTTCGGGGGCGCATCTCTGCGGAAATCCTTACAAGTATCCGAACCGGCTGTGGAGATTGGGAAAAGGAAATCCCTAAATGCATCTCTGAAACAATGACATTTTTTCAGTCAATGAACTGAGACTAGCAGTTCGTGTTTATTCTGTAGGGGGGATCTTTCTTGGATGAAATTCTGAACACTATTCAAAGAAATAAGCAGCTGCCATTTGTTCAAGAATATACTAAGTCTGTGAATGTTTTGTTTTTCTGTTTTTCTGTAGCAAGTTATTTCTATAAATACTGAATACTATGCAAGGAAACCAGCAGCTGCCATTGTTCAAGAATGTACTAATTCTCTGAACATTGTTTTGTTTTTCTGTAGCAAGTTATTTCTATAAATACTGAATACTATGCAAGGAAACCAGCAGCTGCCATTGTTCAAGAATGTACTAATTCTCTGAACATTGTTTTGTTTTTCTGTAGCAAGTTATTTCTATAAATACTGAATACTATGCAAGGAAACCAGCAGCTGCCATTGTTCAAGAATGTACTAATTCTCTGAACATTGTTTTGTTTTTCTGTAGCAAGTTATTTCTATAAGTACTGAATACTATGCAAGGAAACCAGCAGCTGCCATTGTTAAGAGAATGAGCTAATTCTTTGAAAATCATTTTGTTTTTCTGTAGCAAATTATTGTATGAATTCTGAACATTTGTGCAAAGAAACTGAGCTCTAAACATTATTCAAACAACAGAGATAGAGCACAATCTGTATATACATGAGGATTAAGCTAGAAGAATTCCGAATGTTACTGTGTTCCTTGTGTTTTTGGTTTTTTCTCTTCCATGCTGTAGCACAGAGTCCACAAGTTTCATTGTTGTCGATTTTTTGGGCAGTTACATATTTAACTGCAACCTGTTTTGTTGTTCATGCTGATTTTCAAAGATCAAACTATTTGTCAGATAAAGACAACTCATTTTTAGCAGTTCATAATATTGTCGCTGTTTAGGGTCTAGTGTTTTCTTCCTTGCTTTTGCATCATGACGCTTCACCCATGTTTTGACTATTTAAGTTGGTGTACAACTGTACATGGTATGTAAATATAATAGTCTGTTCTAACCTATTCTCTGCTTTTTTTTTCAGAGCGTGGGCTCCGAACATTCAGCAAAACTGGGACATTATGAATTTACTAGATTGCGGCAAGTCTAGACAGGGAATAGGCCGAGTTTGCAATGAGCAGCTTGCAGAGCTACTATGGCCTGAGTTCTCAAAGAGGAGATGACATGGATTTAAGTACATTAATGTCCTTGTACAGCAAGGGCCCAAGGTATTGGAAGTGAAATACTCCCAAATTCTTCTTCTCTGCCTGACTGTACACAAAGCATTGGCAGAGGCAACGGGGCGACCAAAGAATTAGTTCATTGGTTCCATACGCCATGGCAGAAAGTGGAGGCCGATCCCCAGGATGACCCTTTCTGCGGATATAATAAGATGATCAAAAGTTTTTGCGAGGCCTATTTTCCAAGTATCGTTTGAATATGGACACAGACTCAGAGAACGGTGGGGATCTTCATGTGGTCGAGCTCCAAGTGGACCTTCAACCATGAGTCCTTCACCTGTCCGTTGCTCGACGGTCTGCCCAAACCTGTGCTGGGTCGTAGGATGAAAGCTGCTTTGACTGAGTTCTAGTCAATGTAGCGGCGCAATAGGAGTTATTTTTGTATTACCGCTCTGCTGTTGCAAGCTTCATCTGTGATCTGTTATGTCATCCATATGAGCTAAGTTGAGAGGGAAATGGAAGAGGAGGCTTGGTTCGACATGATCTTCTGTCACGTCAATCCTTGTTCCTCAGAGCGGCGATCACACAACGGACGGGATTATGGAGTCGTCAAACGACATTACAGTTGCATCAAAGGTATCTAAGCAATGGTAACATCATTTGAAGAACATCCCTTTTATTTCTTTTCTTTCCCTGATTTTTTCGTAGGTTAATAACTTACAGCGTAAATGTCAATAACTTACAGCATAAATATCTTTTTATAGGTAGTCTTTCAAACTAAAACGACAACACAGGCCTTACAAGATACTTCCTTTTTTCGTCCACTGTTCTTCCTGCTAGTATCAGGTTCGGTAAACATACACACAAGTAAAAATGCTCATCGTTTTTCTCTGCGCCCACCATGCAAAAAAAAAGTGCCCAAAGAAGATAATTGCCTCCATTTCTTTTCCCGTAGCATCCTATGTGCGTTGTAGCTCTCTGCCCACGACGCCGCGTTATGTCAGCTGTTTTTGGAGGACAGATAAAGGGAATTAGTCCCTTCTGCTTTCTATATAAGAAAGTATGATAGCCATAACAAATCCTATAAGATTAACACTGCTAGTCCAGAATATTTAAGCATTACCGGATTATTTTGGGGGCATTTGTGGCTTCATATGGCCTGGCAGCCTGCACTTGGAACACTTCCTTACTGCTTTTTGCTTCTTAAGCTTATCAGAGAAGAACAGTGTCTTAGCGTAACGTGAGTCGAGGCGGACGTCGTCGCGGTAGCGACGACGGACGCCGAGACGAGCCCGTGACACCACTGCCACCCTGTCTTAGCGAACGCGAGTCGAGGCGGACGTCGTCGCGGTAGCGACGACGGACGCCGACACGAGCCCGTGACACCACTGCCACCCTGTCTTAGCGTAACGCGAGTCGAGGCGGACGTCGTCGCGGTAGCGACGACGGACGCCGAGACGAGCCCGTGACACCACTGCCACCCTGTCTTAGCGTAACGCGAGTCGAGGCGGACGTCGTCGCGGTAGCGACGACGGACGCCGAGACGAGCCCGTGACACCACTGCCACCCTGTCTTAGCGTAACGCGAAGTCGGCGACGTCGTCGCGGTAGCGACGACGGACGCCGAGACGAGCACGTGACACCACTGCCACCCTATCTTACCGTAACGCGAGTCGAGGCGGACGTCGTCGCGGTAGGACGCCGAGACGAGCCCGTGACACCAATGCCACCATGTCTTAGCGAAACGCGAGTCGAGGCGGACGTCGTCGCGGTAGCGACGACGGACGCCGAGACGAGCACGTGACACCACTGCCACCCTGTCTTAGCGTAACGCGAGTCGAGGCAGACGTCATCGCGGTAGCGACGACGGACGCCGAGACGAGCCCGTGACACCACTGCCACCTGTCTTAGCGTAACGCGAGTCGAGGCGGACGTCGTCGCGGTAGCGACGACGACGCCGAGACGAGCCCGTGACACCACTGCCACCCTGTCTTACCATAACACGAAGTCGGCGGACGTCGTCGCGGTAGCGACGACGGACGCCGAGACGAGCCCGTGACACCACTGCCACCCTGTCTTAGCGAAACGCGAGTCGAGGCGGACGTCGTCGCGGTAGCGACGACGGACGCCGAGACGAGCCCGTGACACCACTCGCCACCTGTCTTTAGCGTGAAGTCGGCGACGTCGTCGACGGACGCCGGCACGTGACACCCGCCACCCTGTAGCGACGGCGACGTCGTCGCGTAGCGAGACGCCAGACAGCACGTGACACCACTGCCACCCTGTCTTAAGCGCAGCGCGAAGTCGGCGGACGTCGTCGCGTAGCGACGACGACGCCGAGACGCAGCACGTGACACCAATGCCACCTGTCTTAGCGAACGCGAAGTCGAGGCGGACGTCGCCGCGTAGCGAACGCGACGACGGACGAGCGTAACGCGAAGCGGCGGACGCCGTGCGTGACAACCGAGACGCAGCACGTGTCTTACCAATGCCACGAAGTCTTAGCGAAGCGCGAAGTCGGCGGACGTCCGCCGCGTAGCGACGACGACGCCGAGACGCAGCCCGTGACACCACTGCCACCCTGTCTTAGCGTAACGCGAGTCGAGGCGGACGTCGTCGCGGGAGCGACGACGGACGCCGAGACGTAGCGACAGCCCGTGACACCACCGCCACCTGTCTTAGCGAAAGTCGCGAAGTGGCGTAGCGACGACGGCGACGCCGCCGCGTCTTAGCGACGACGACGCCGAGACGCAGCCCGTGACACCACACGCCACCCTGTCTTAGCGAACGCGAAGTCGCCGCGGCGACGTCGCCGCGTACCGCCACCTGTCTTACGACGGACGCCGAGACGACAGCCGAGACGTGACACCACCGCCACCTGTCTTAGCGAACGCGAAGTCGAGGCGGACGCCGTCGCGTAGCGACGACGGACGCCGAGACGAGCCCGTGACACCACGCCACCTGTCTTAGCGAACGCGAAGTCGGCGGACGTCGCCGCGTAGCGACGACGGACGCCGAGACGAGCACGTGACACCACCGTACCGCCACCTGTCTTAGCGAACGCGAAGTCGAGGCGGACGTCGTCGCGTAGCGGCGACGGACGCCGAGACGCAGCACGTGACACCACCGCCACCCTGTCTTAGCGAACGCGAAGTCGGCAGGCGTCGTCGCCGCGTAGCGACGACGACGCCGAGACGCAGCACGTGACACCACCGCCACCCTGTCTTACGCGAACGCGAAGTCGGACGTCGTCGCGCGTAGCGACGACGGACGCCGAGACGCAGCACGTGACACCACCGCCACCCTGTCTTAGCGAAGCGAAGTCGGCGGACGTCGCCGCGTAGCGACGACGGACGCCGAGACGAGCACGTGACACCACCGCCACCCTGTCTTAGCGAACGCGAAGTCGAGGCGACGTCGCCGCGTAGCGACGACGACGCCGAGACGAGCACGTGACACCACTGCCACCTGTCTTAGCGTAACGCGAAGTCGAGGCGGACGTCGCCGCGTAGCGGCGACGACGACGCCGAGACGAGCGACACCAATGCCACCATGTAGCGAACGCGAAGACGCGCCGCGTAGCGACCACCGCCACCCTGTCTTAGCGAACGCGCGAAGTCGGACCATGTCTTAGGACGTCGTCGCGTAGCGGCGACGACGACGCCGAGACGAGCACGTGACACCACCGCCACCCTGTCTTAGCGAACGCGAAGTCGACGGCCGACGTCGCCGCGTAGCGACGCCGCCGCCGACGCCGAGACGCAGCCACCTGTCAGCCAACGCGAAGTCGGCCGGACGTCGTCTTAGCGAACGACGCCGAAGTCGAGGCGACGCCACCATGTCTTAGCGACGACGGACGCCGAGACGAGCACGTGACACCACTGCCACCCTGTCTTAGCGTAACGCGAGTCGAGGCGGACGTCGTCGCGGTAGCGACGACGGACGCCGAGACGAGCACGTGACACCAATGCCACCCTGTCTTAGCGTAACGCGAGTCGAGGCGGACGTCGTCGCGGTAGCGACGACGGACGCCGAGACGAGCACGTGACACCACCGCCACCCTGTCTTAGCGAACGCGAAGTCGGCGACGCCGCGCGCGTAGCGACGACGGACGCCGAGACGCAGCACGTGACACCACTGCCACCTGTCTTAGCGAACGCGAAGTCGGCGCGACGCCGCCGCGTAGCGACGACGACGCCGAGACGCAGCACGTGACACCACCGCCACCCTGTCTTAGCGAACGCGAAGTCGAGGCGACGCCGCGTAGCGACGACGGACGCCGACGCCGAGACGAGCACGTGACACCACCGCCCCCTGTCTTAGCGAACGCGAAGTCGAGGCGGACGCCGCCGCGTAGCGACGACGGACGCCGAGACGCAGCACGTGACACCATCGCCACCCTGTCTTAGCGAACGCGAAGTCGAGGCGACGCCGCCGCGTAGCGACGACGGACGCCGAGCAGCACGTGACACCACTGTCTTAGCGAACGCGAAGTCGACGCCGCCGCGTAGCGACGACGGACGCCGAGACGCAGCACGTGACACCACCGCCACCCTGTCTTAGCGTAACGCGAAGTCGAGGCGGACGCCGCGCGTAGCGACGACGGACGCCGAGACGGAGCACGTGACACCACGCCACCCGTCTTAGCGTAGCGCGAAGTCGGCGGACGCCGCCGCGTAGCGACGACGGACGCCGAGACGAGCACGTGACACCATCGCCACCCTGTCTTAGCGAACGCGAAGTCGGCGGACGCCGCCGCGTAGCGACGACGGACGCCGAGACGCAGCACGTGACACCACCGCCACCCTGTCTTTACGCGAAGTCGGCGGACGCCGCCGCGTAGCGACGAGCGGACGCCGAGCAGCCCGTGACACCAATGCCACCTGTCTTAGCGTAACGCGAGTCGAGGCGACGCCGAGACGACGGACGCCGAGACGCACGTGACACCACCGCCACCCTGTCTTAGCGAACGCGAAGTCGAGGCGACGCCGCCGCGTAGCGACGACGACGCCGAGACGAGCAGCCGCGACACCACCGCCACCTGTCTTAGCGAACGCGAAGTCGAGGCGACGCCGCCGCGTAGCGACGACGACGCCGAGACGCAGCACGTGACACCACCGCCACCCTGTCTTAGCGAACGCGAAGTCGAGGCGGACGCCGCCGCGTAGCGACGACGGACGCCGAGACGCAGCACGTGACACCACCGCCACCCTGTCTTAGCGAACGCGAAGTCGAGGCGGACGTCGTCGCGGTAGCGACGACGGACGCCGAGACGAGCACGTGACACCACTGCCACCCTGTCTTAGCGTAACGCGAGTCGAGACGCCGAGACGAGCACGTGACACCACTGCCACCCTGTCTTAGCGTAACGCGAGTCGAGGCGGACGTCGTCGCGGTAGCGACGACGGACGCCGAGACGCAGCCCGTGACACCACTGCCACCCTGTCTTAGCGTAACGCGAAGTCGGCGACGCCGCCGCGTAGCGACGACGACGCCGAGACGCAGCACGTGACACCACCGCCACCCTGTCTTAGCGAACGCGAAGTCGAGGCGACGCCGCCGCGTAGCGACGACGACGCCGAGACGCAGCACGTGACACCACCGCCACCCTGTCTTAGCGAACGCGAAGTCGGAGGCGCCGCGACGCGACGCCGCGTAGCGACACCGACGCGACGCCGTAGCGACGAGACGCCGAGCACAGTGACACCACTGCCACCTGTCTTAGCGAACGCGAAGTCGAGGCGACGCCGCCGCGTAGCGACGACGGACGCCGAGACGAGCCGTGACACCACCGCCACCTGTCTTAGCGAACGCGAAGTCGGCGACGCCGCCGCGTAGCGACGACGGACGCCGAGACGAGCACGTGACACCACCGCCACCTGTCTTAGCGAACGCGAAGTCGACGACGCCGCCGCGTAGCGACGACGGACGCCGAGACGAGCACGTGACACCACCGCCACCCTGTCTTAGCGAACGCGAAGTCGGCGACGCCGCCGCGTAGCGACGACGGACGCCGAGACGCAGCACGTGACACCACCGCCACCCTGTCTTAGCGAACGCGAAGTCGAGGCGGACGCCGCCGCGTAGCGACGACGGACGCCGAGACGCAGCACGTGACACCACCGCCACCCTGTCTTAGCGAACGCGAAGTCGAGGCGGACGCCGCCGCGTAGCGACGACGGACGCCGAGACAGCACGTGACACCACTGCCACCCTGTCTTAGCGAACGCGAAGTCGAGCGGACGCCGCCGCGTAGCGACGACGGACGCCGAGACGAGCACGTGACACCACCGCCACCCTGTTTAGCGAACGCGAAGTCGAGGCGACGCCGCCGCGTAGCGACGACGACGCCGAGACGAGCACGTGACACCACCGCCACCCTGTCTTAGCGAACGCGAAGTCGAGGCGACGCCGCCGCGTAGCGACGACGACGACGCCGAGACGACACCACGTGACACCACGCCGCCGCGCCACGCCGAGTCTTAGCGAACGCGAAGTCGAGGCGGACGCCGCCGCGTAGCGACGACGGACGCCGAGACGAGCACGTGACACCACCGCCACCCTGTCTTAGCGTAACGCGAAGTCGAGGCGACGCCGCCGCGTAGCGACGACGGACGCCGAGACGCAGCACGTGACACCACCGCCACCCTGTCTTAGCGAACGCGAAGTCGAGGCGGACGCCGCCGCGTAGCGACGACGGACGCCGAGACGAGCACGTGACACCACCGCCACCCTGTCTTAGCGAACGCGAAGTCGAGGCGGACGCCGCCGCGTAGCGACGACGACGCCGAGACGCAGCACGTGACACCACCGCCACCCTGTCTTAGCGCGCGAAGTCGCGAAGTCGTAGCGACGCGGACGCCGAGCCGTGACACCACGCCACCCTGTCTTAGCGAACGCGAAGCGACGACGTAGCGACGCGACGCCGAGACGAGCACGTGACACCACCGCCACCCTGTCTTAGCGAACGCGAAGTCGAGGCGACGCCGCCGCGTAGCGACGACGGACGCCGAGACGCAGCACGTGACACCACCGCCACCCTGTCTTAGCGAACGCGAAGTCGAGGCGGACGCCGCCGCGTAGCGACGACGGACGCCGAGACGCAGCACGTGACACCACCGCCACCCTGTCTTAGCGAACGCGAAGTCGTCGGCGGACGCCGCGCGTAGCGACGACGGACGCCGAGACGCAGCACGTGACACCACCGCCACCTCTTAGTCTTAGCGCCGCGTAACGCGAAGTCGAGGCGTGACACCACCGCCACCGTCCGCGTAGCGACGACGGACGCCGAGACGCCGAGACGCAGCACGTGACACCACCGCCACCCTGTCTTAGCGAACGCGAAGTCGAGGCGGACGCCGCCGCGTAGCGACGACGACGCCGACGAGCACGTGACACCACCGCCACCCTGTCTTAGCGAACGCGAAGTCGAGGCGGACGCCGCCGCGTAGCGACGACGGACGCCGAGACGAGCACGTGACACCACCGCCACCTCGTCTTAGCGAACGCGAAGTCGAGGCGACGCCGCCGCGTAGCGACGACGACGCCGAGACGAGCACGTGACACCACTGCCACCCTGTCTTAGCGAACGCGAAGTCGAGGCGACGCCGCCGCGTAGCGACGACGGACGCCGAGACGCAGCACGTGACACCACCGCCACCCTTGTCTTAGCGAACGCGAAGTCGAGGCGACGCTGCCGCGTAGCGACGACGGACGCCGAGACGCAGCACGTGACACCACCGCCACCCTGTCTTAGCGAACGCGAAGTCGAGGCGACGCCGCCGCGTAGCGACGACGGACGCCGAGACGCAGCACGTGACACCAATGCCACGTCTTTAGCGTGAACGCGAAGTCCGACGACGCCGCCGCGTAGCGACGACGGACGCCGAGACGCCAGCGTGACACCAGTCGCCACCTCTGTCTTAGCGAACGCGAAGTCGAGGCGACGCCGCCGCGTAGCGACGACGGACGCCGAGACGCAGCACGTGACACCACCGCCACCTGTCTTAGCGAACGCGAAGTCGAGGCGACGCCGCCGCGTAGCGACGACGACGCCGAGACGAGCACGTGACACCACCGCCACCTCGTCTTAGCGAACGCGAAGTCGAGGCGGACGCGTGACACCAATGCCGCGTAGCGACGACGACGCCGAGACGAGCACGTGACACCACCGCCACCCTGTCTTAGCGAACGCGAAGTCGAGGCGACGCCGCCGCGTAGCGACGACGACGCCGAGACGAGCCCGTGACACCACCGCCACCTCTTGTCTTAGCGAACGCGAAGTCGAGGCGGACGCCGCCGCGTAGCGACGACGACGCCGAGACGCAGCACGTGACACCACCGCCACCTCGTCTTAGCGAACGCGAAGTCGACGCCGGCGACGCCGCCGCGTAGCGACGACGGACGCCGAGACGCAGCCCGTGACACCACCGCCACCCTGTCTTAGCGAACGCGAAGTCGAGGCGGACGCCGCCGCGTAGCGACGACGACGCCGAGACGCGAGCACGTGACACCACCGCCACCCTGTCTTAGCGAACGCGAAGTCGAGGCGACGCGCCGCGTAGCGACGACGACGCCGAGACGCAGCACGTGACACCACCGCCACCCTGTCTTAGCGAACGCGAAGTCGAGGCGGACGCCGCCGCGTAGCGACGACGACGCCGAGACGAGCACGTGACACCGTGACGCCGCCGCGTAGCACCACGTGACACCATCGCCACCCTGTCTTAGCGTAACGCGAAGTCGAGGCGGACGCCGCCGCGTAGCGACGACGGACGCCGAGACGAGCACGTGACACCACCGCCACCCTGTCTTAGCGAACGCGAAGTCGAGGGCGGACGCCGCCGCGTAGCGACGACGGACGCCGAGACGAGCACGTGACACCACCGCCACCCTCGTCTTAGCGAACGCGAAGTCGAGGCGGACGCCGCCGCGTAGCGACGACGGACGCCGAGACGCAGCACGTGACACCACCGCCACCTTGTCTTAGCGAACGCGAAGTCGAGGCGACGCCGCCGCGTAGCGACGACGGACGCCGAGACGCAGCACGTGACACCACCGCCACCTGTTTAGCGAACGCGAAGTCGAGGCGACGCCGCCGCGTAGCGACGACGACGCCGAGACGAGCACGTGACACCACCGCCACCCTGTCTTAGCGAACGCGAAGTCGAGGCGACGCCGCCGCGTAGCGACGACGGACGCCGAGACGAGCACGTGACACCACCGCCACCCTGTCTTAGCGAACGCGAAGTCGAGGCGGACGCCGCCGCGTAGCGACGACGACGCCGAGACGCAGCACGCGACACCACCGCCACCCTGTTCTTAGCGAACGCGAAGTCGAGGCGACGCCGCCGCGTAGCGACGACGGACGCCGAGACGCAGCACGTGACACCACCGCCACCCTGTCTTTAGCGAAGTCGAACGCGAAGTCGAGGCGTGACGCCGCCGCGTAGCGACGACGAGGCGGACGCCGAGACGACGCCGAGACGTGACACCACCGCCACCCTGTCTTAGCGAACGCGAAGTCGAGGCGGACGCCGCCGCGTAGCGACGACGGACGCCGAGACGCAGCCCGTGACACCAATGCCACCCTGTCTTAGCGAACGCGAAGTCGAGGCGGACGCCGCCGCGTAGCGACGACGGACGCCGAGACGAGCCCTGTCTTAGCGACACCAGGCGACGCCGCCGCGCCACGAGACCCTCTTAGCGAACGCGAAGTCGAGGCGACGCTGCCGCGTAGCGACGACGGACGCCGAGACGCAGCACGTGACACCACCGCCACCCTGTCTTAGCGAACGCGAAGTCGAGGCGACGCCGCCGCGTAGCGACGACGACGCCGAGACGCAGCACGTGACACCACCGCCACCCCGTCTTAGCGAACGCGAAGTCGAGGCGACGCCGCCGCGTAGCGACGACGACGCCGAGACGAGCACGTGACACCACCGCCACCCTCGTTTTAGCGAACGCGAAGTCGACGCGAAGGCGGACGCCGCCGCGTAGCGACGACGGACGCCGAGACGCAGCACGTGACACCATCGCCACCCTGTCTTAGCGAACGCGAAGTCGAG